>JABASC010002436.1:0-17630 GCA_019776185.1 Plutomurus gul | reverse complement strand
ATAAGGAAATCAATTAATTCAACAACTTTCTCTTTTAGCACCAACTTCATACATCTTTAGCAGATAACATGAGACGTGTTATGAGGAACATCCAAAAAGAATACTCCCAACTCAACGGAATAAATTCCCAGTGTTTAGAAATGAATTCCAGATAATAGATTCAGACTTTCGAGTTAATGCAGTGGTGGTAATCGTTTAAGAAATTTTTACATTTCTAGCTTACCATAACCATAATGGTTTATGGCATAAACCATCTATCTGTACACATGAACATACGCGGTCACAATTTCAATTGATCAAAAACTTTTACAATATGAATATTAGATATCTACAGCGACACTAGAGATTCACGAGAATGCAAAATTGTGGAAACCAAATTTCGAGTTGCCGTTTGCCATCGAATTATTTGGCATAGTTTCTTCTGCTCCAGTCACAACGATTGCTGGTGGATGTCTGGACTGATACGTTGAGTAGGAGTAGGTTTGCATACGACGATTTTCTGCGAGGATTTCCTCAACAAATGCATGAACAACCCATAGACAATAGATTCTGTAGATATTGTGAAAACAGTCGTACAAGACGATACGGACCGGCGCTCCTAAGCAAATGGAGACGATCACAATCACGGTAGTTAGTATCAGCGTAACAAGTCGAAACCAAAACCACCCTTTGAGTTTTTTAACGTATTTCTGCAAAATAACAATGAGAAATTACGTCCATGCATGCCATTGGACAACTCCATAGGGGATAGAATAATAGATTATTAAACTTGCATGACTAGCTCCTTTAAACAGAATGTAGGACATTCCTATGTCGACGACTACAAAGAGAATCATGATGGTCCATATTCCAGCGTTGAAATAAACTTCCTTCTCTGTACATAGAAATTAATTTGTTAATTTCAGATATTTAGCTACCTTCACAGTTTCGATTGCGCAATACTTGAGAAACTGCATGTGTATTATTAAATATGTATATATGTATGTAAATACCATGGACAATGACTTCTATTGGCGACTCTGTTACATTAGTATCCACTATTAAAATAGATACCTCGGTCTGGCCAGTGGAATTCACATGAGTCTGATTTTCATGGAAAGATGGAATCACACCACAAAGAAAAATTATAAGGGGCACAGCGGCAAGAATGATATCGACAGCTGCAATAACTTTAGTTCCAGTCTGCAAACTGATAATAAAACAAGGATTTTCCAACATTTTCTTCCACTTTAAGGGAATTTGTTCCTTCTTTGAGTATAACTTGTAAAACTGCTTTCATGCACACGATGTAAGAAACATTTAACCCTTGTTTGGATATGTGTTTCTTGCACACGAAGGCAAATTATGACAAAGTAGTAATTATATGTTGACTAAAGGGTGTTTAATTTGAACTTTGTGATGAACAGTCACAGAAAAACGGCCACAAAAAATATTCCATTTTATTCGATTCACTCAGGAGTCCCCGCATGTCACTAATACTGTACATAACCGCCTTATTATTCAATACACAACTTCTTTGGATGAGACCATTCTTTCAGAAAGGAGTTAGCTGACTGCAAGTGTTACATCATGAACTACGAAGCTCCTCTGCAGTACCTACTTAATATCATTCAGCGCTAATTTAAACGATTTCGCTCGTATAACTACTTTCCTTGACATACATTTACCTAAGTTCATTACGTTGGCTTTGGGAATGTAAATTTATGTAGGTAAAATTACAGACAGAGATGCCTACGGATTTTCAAGTTGTTGTAGGCATCTACATCTGTAATCTGCTGTACCAAGCTGTGAGCATATGGCTTTCGCGTTAGTTAGCATAAACAATACAAGAAAAGGAGTTTTCAATTCTTGTTTGCCAGTCAACACCTACACATCCCATGCAGGTCTTAAATGGAAATAATATGTAGGCATTTAAAGTATGTGTGTGTACACAGCAGTTAATTTGCTAAACGCAAAAATATTCTCACTACGTACGTAAATACTAAATAGGTTTAATAATATTTATTCTACCTGCTGTCATTGTGGTATAGACTCGTATGTATATGTAAGTATATCATCAGAGGATGAAGACTACCTTTCTCACATTACTATCCTTTTCCACTTAAAGGTAATGCACAGATTTGAATATAAATGTTTGAATTGCGTTGTTCTGACTTCTGACGGATTGGGAGACTGAAATTTTCCATTACAATGAACGACACTTGTGTCGAAATGACAATAAACTAAAAGATGGTCTGGTAAACATTTGGAGAATAAATATTCTAATTAATTCTTTAATGGGGAATAATTTCTGTGTTCAAATGGCCAGGTGTTTAATTATGGGAATTTGCCATATCCGTACAAGCTAAGAATAAATAACCCACATTTAAAAGTATTTTCACAATAATATATTCGAATCATGCTTCTGTGATTTTACAAGTGTAATAAAGATAGATTTCAGATTCATATTTCAGAGGCTATAAAAACAATGATGCTGACTACTGACTGTGACTACTAATTCATGTGGGTAGAAAGTAGGAATTAACCGTGGGTCAGAATGATCGAACTTCCATGGCATGGGGTGAAGATAGAGTATTAATGATGATGCATTATATGTCCAGTAACAGTATGTACTATAACAGTACAGAAACTCGCGCTTGGTCAAATGTGTAAAAGATTCAAAGGAGAAATTGATAATGATGTAGGGTAGCAGATTCGATTAAATAGTTTGAATCCTACAAGTGATGTAGTTCGTTTGCTAACCCAACGAGTACTGCACAATCGTTAATATGTAGTTACGTTTATCATGACATGTTTTTAGTTACATATCCGGGCTCTGATGATATAACAGATTCACACATTTACCAATTCACATTTTACATTCACAGTTATTATTTCCTTTATTCTACTGTACGCAATTATGCTCCTGGTCATTGCCACTTACTGTACAATTAAGGATGCCTATAAACTTTAACTTTATAGTGACAGACAATTGAAAACATCAGAAAAAACTTATTCAATTTTTTTCTTCCTCTGGAAAGACATTTTCTAGTACGGCAGTAGAATCCCGTCTAGTCTTACATTTTGCGTTATCTCCTCAGCTGAAATTGCAGAAGTCCGGACTCACCACAGTAGAATTCTTGCAAAGGCGAGGATATTGGCGTATGAATGCATGATTTTGGTTCTTTTTAATTATAAAGACGTAATTTGTGGTAAACTTGCAATACTGGTTTAAAATCAATTAAATCCATTTTTAATAAATTGCGTCAGGTAGTCTTTGCAAATTTCGTGAGAAAGAATTTAGCAATCTTGAACTCCTAACAAGACTTACAAGACGAAATTCTTTATTCATACTTGTACTGGAACAAACTTTACATAAAATATTTAACTAAGAAAGCGTTAGTATATATACGTAATCACCACAAGCCGTTTTCATGTGGGTAAATACTAATAAATTCTAAATGGTACATTTTACATCGACTGCAATACCTTGTGAGAAGAAACGGAATTTCATTCATATCACTGGATGAAATCGTTTTGGATTAAATGTCGTGCTACCAATAAACAAACAACTCGCTTTTATGGGGAGCAGCGTTTGCCAATTTTCTAAATCATGAAACAGCATAGAAAAATGATCAAGGATAGAAGGAGCATTGCTATAATCAGGAGCCGTCGATCCGTGACATCGTAGCCCCTCTATCCCTTTTCTACGTTTATAAATCATCATAGGAAATATAGGGAGGAATATTAGTAAGATTGATGGTGCCCTCCCAAATTTGACCGTGCTCCTATCAAATTTTCATTCTAGATACGCCACTGCAAACGGCTATAAAAAACACAGCTAACACAACTATATATAAAAAGGAAATAGAACGGTACAAGTGACATTTGCAATTAGAAGTTGCAAATGTACAATCCTTCTGTACGCTTTCAATATGTATGGCGAAAGCAGTGATTTAAAAATTCTTTTCATCCAAACTGTAGAATAATTTTGTATTAATTCATTTTTCTAAACACTGCTTTGTCAACAATGAGTTCGACTAATGCACTCCTACATATATACGTATGTTATTATTTGATATACATATACTCTACTTTACATTTATAAGGAATAGTATGATAGTCAACAAGTGCTCCACCACAAAAANGATAGTCAACAAGTGCTCCACCACAAAAACAGCATCAACATTTAGATATGGTACAATTAGAAAACATTTAGAAAGTCAACACCACATATATATTACCAAGCTCTGGAATTGGATCTATTGAAACGGTCAATCTTATATGATATTGTTGATTCAAGCTTCACAAGTTTCACATGGAGAAAGGTTCAGAAGTGCAGCGTGAGCGCATAGAGGTACAATCACCCGCTTTTGAAACACCAATTTTTCTTAATTTTAGTGTACTAATAATTAGACAATGTTAGACATTTCGGGGTTAATGTAAACCAGTGGTTGCATCGCGGTCAGCCGTTAAAAGCTTAACATGGATAGGTTAGGTTGGTGTGCAACCACTTGTTTACATTGACCCTTAATTACAAAATTTCACATTTAAATGTTCCGTAATAAGGAAATAGACGAATGACAGTTCAGACAGACTTTCACCTTTCAAACTTTCTCTAAGAAAGTTGAACACAGTATAATATAATGTTATATTTTTTGTTAGTAATATATATATATATATATAGAACATTTCACATTTATTTAATATTTGTTATACAATTGTACCCACATAAAAGCCGATTGGTAGATTGGAATCGCATAGATTAACAACAATGACATTTAATTTGTAACAACGCATTTGTGCTTAAAATTATACGTTTATAAATCTCTTTTTATCTCATTGCAATTTCGTGGTAAGCAGCAGCAAAGTTTAAGCATTTGGGTGCGAGGAGTTCACGACACATTATAAATTTGGAATTCTCCTCTGACACATTTCGATGAATTTCTATAGTTCGTATCCTTTTGGATAGTAAAGAAAATTCTGGGATGGAATTTTATTACTCATTTTTGGGGGTAGTTTTCAAAAGTTGAAATTACCCAAGGAATAGTGACACCAGAAATTCTGGCAATTGGTTTTTCAGGAAAATTTGTAAAAGAAGTAATTTATTTGCGGTCAAAATGTATTTACATTGTATTGTAGCCCACTAAATTTCGTACAAAAACGCGTCAGTCCTCGAAGTGCCCCCCACCTCGTGTTGGATTTAGGCTAAGACTGGCTCTGGAGATTTTTCAGTGGCGGCACATGAAAAAAGGTGTATCGTATTTTCTGGTGGGAAATTGTTCAATGTTTCAATGTTAAACGCAAATTCAACACCCTTACCTCTGCAAAACGGATATTAGACTATCCGATTTACCAACGGAATGCTAAAAAAGCTCATAGTGCCTCCCATAATGGCAGGGATTTGAGTAAGCTGCCCAGAGAAATCAAACTTTCACTTTTTCTCTCTAGGGGCAAAAGTTAAGGCTACCAATTACCTTGAATCCACATTGGAGCCCACAGCAAAACCTTTGGGGTCTACCCTGTTCAAAATTGAGGATTTAACTTTGCAATGAAATTCTGCTCTGATGCGCGGGGACAAAATAGTAAAAAGTGACCAAAAAGGGAAAATACCGGACTTCATAAGGTCAGATCAGAAGAGCCGTCGGCATCTTCACACTTCAACCTACTGGATTATGATCTACGGCCAAACTTTGTGCACTTGGAAGTTGGAAGACCGAAGCGTTTTTTGTTTCGAAATTTAAAGGGCTACAATTTAAATACGTTTTTGACCGCAAATAAACTACTTTTTTATGGGATTTTATCCTGAAAAATCGATTGCTAGAATTCCTGGTTCCACTAGGTATGTCCACAAACGATGTCCGCAATTTTGAAGGAAAGGATAAAGGCTCGAGTGACACTAATGGTATGTGCTCTAATATTGCGCTGTGGTATATTTGTGTGACTCATGGGAGAGGGATTATTTGTTATTCACATCATTTATGGAGATCCTTGCGCTCCAGAAATTTTCACCCGAACGAATTAATTTTATGTGGAAGCACAACGACACATGGAACTATTTTAGTGCAGCTTCTCTTCGCTAAGCTTCGTTTAGTGCAATTGGCGAATATTACACATGGTATCTGTACTTAATTAAAGTAGTAACTATTTCTATATGAATATTGAATATGTATATATAATATTTCTGTCAACTATTGCAATGGCTTTGTGTGTGGTAGAATACTTTAATGATCCTCCCAATACTCTAGATACTCCACTGAAAGCAGGCAAGAGCAAAAGTCAACTCTTGCAATTTAGTCAAAATGCTGAATGTTGTTAAGTTCTCGATATATAATATACAGCTTTAGTCAAGCCAGTCATAATATTTTAAGCAAAGCATCAGAAAAGCTCTTTGTAACGTTTCAAGAATTACATCATCAGAGACATTGAAGAGTTGGACAAGCACCACTTTCACTTTCTTTCACCACAGACATAAATGTTCATGCCACCCCCCGGTAATGCGAGTGCGGAAAAAAATATAACCATTCAATTATTTACTTGCACCACAAAGTCATTCGATGGCGATATCTGGAGTGGTTTCACCCAAACGCTCCCAACGAAGCGACCCTTATTGCGTAAAAATGGGAGCATATAAATCGATATATACATGTACACAACCATAAATTAAACTATGCGTTTGCATCCTATTAGTCCAATCGAGAAATTATATTATATTAAGCCATTTATTTATACCAATTGTTAACTAAGTTGTCAATTTTGTCACTAATTGATAGTCTGTTTATGGGAGTCTAGTCACCTCATCGAAATGAAAATGGCTCTCATTCTGTACCAAACTTTACAGCATGCATGTCTCCACGTTTAAGCCTTTTGGGTGTCACCGACAACCAGTATCCAACACTTGATACGCGGTGACGAAAAACGCATTGACATTAAATTTCTAGATAATATTCTAATAAATAAAATAAAATTTGTCCAATTGATCGTTTTGCATTATAGTATCCAGTGGTATCTGTTTCTCAATTGGGCCAAGTTGGACTTTGTCTTCTCAATAAGGAAAGCACATCATCTACCAGGGCATCTACTTAAATAAACATTGCTTTGGTGCGAGGCAATACATTCATAGTTAATGCTAATAGTAAAACCAAAACTTTTGGGTCAAATAAAAATAAGCAGAATACGAAAAATTATTACTAATTTGTAGATAGGTAGCGTCTTTAATTCAACGAAGAAAATGAATTCAGAACGAGCATTTCACAATAAGGAATAAAGTATCACAATAGATTTACGTCCTAGATGCCTAATTCCCGATACAATGTGTTTAAAGAATCACGTTTAAACAATACGTTATAGAAAGATGTTGCCGTGCATTCCCAGTATATGTACATCTGGATATTTTGTCCACTGATACAATGAACAATGGCATCAGCAAAGTGACAGTTTTGAACGTTCGCATAGAATGAAAAAGTTTCGCTGCGTCGAAGTACATTATGTGGGTATATTAGAAGAAATCTTATGGGGCAGCAATTAGTTAAGTTTGCACTATTATACGCAAGTCCAAATATTATACGGTTATAATAATGTTATTATGAATTATTATGAATCTCGCTTATTATAAGATTAAACCTTTACGCTTATACACATATAGACAATTTTGGAAAGAACATTGTACAGATAAATTGCTTACACCATTACTAACTACTTATATAACATCATTCAAAGTTTTAGATAATAGTAGATTTATACGTGATTAGTGTGATTAGTATAGATTATACATAAACGACAATGTTAGGCCTTCAGACAGTTATTTAGTAAAACATAGTGGGTTTATTGCAATTATAGTCCTAGTCCTGATCCCAAAGCTACTCACCGTCTATTGGTAACTTCTACTACTATACTAACATTTAAGCGAGAAAAACTACTAATCCCTAAACAATCAAATCAACAAATATAATACTACTACATAATTTTACACAGAGCAATTCATTATACAATAATATAATTTAATTAAGCATAGAGGGTAGGACAGACTCGTAATGAAATTGTAACACTGGTAAAACATTTAAGTGATTTAGTGTGCCTTATTTCAGTTATTTCACCGTTTAATTTTACTTGAAGAATTGGTTCATCTGATATTGTCAAATATACATAACGAGTGCATTAAATTTGAAAGTCGAGTCTTACCACAACCCTAACATATTTTGCATGCTTTATTTACTGTAATTTTAATTAGAAGGGGTAGGACATTTCCCATAATTATACGATCTAGGAAACTACAACGATGTTACGCAAGGGGTAATTACAATTCATTGGGATTTTACATCGCAAGTCAAATGCGTAAGTCAGTCCCAGGAACAATCCAAGACCGAAACACTCACTTTCTACCCGAAGTGTCGGTCAGAGCGCTGGCGGTGGCATTGGTGGTAGTTGGGACCGAATTTGGGGTGGGTTCACTTCCGCCACTACTTGAACTTCCTCCGAAAAGTGAAACTAAAAGTAATCAGAACGAATATACGGTAAAAAACCTACCGGTTAAAAATAAGGAAGCAATAACAAGGAAATAGTTCATCCCCGAGCAAACCACAAAACAATTAGACACTAGGAAATAATTAAAGGATGGCAGTAAGTAACAAACAGGACACAAAGTTGAACTCCCAATGACTTCATGAGAAAACTGATTTCGGTTTAGTCGTGCTAATAATAACACTTTTGTACTTGATAATTAGTTGGACACATACCCGTTGAGCAGTAATATTTTATCTACTATATATTATCTACCTACTTGTAATTGTAAACGTTTAGCATCTATACATGTATCTTCTAACAATAAGTAAGAGTCAGAGTAAACCTCAACCACACGTCTGCCTGATTCTGGCAAACACCTAATTTTTTGATGATTAAAAATAGAATCCACAGTTCATTAATTCATGGGTATATATGCCTTCTAAAACGTTTCCGTAAAAGCTTCCAAAGTGCAACCAGACGGCACGTGTTAGGATATTTGACTACCTTTCATATCCTCAAGTAGCTTTCATTAACAAACTCACCTGGCGTCCTTTTACACAACGTTAGCTGCATGTCGCCATGTATAATTCAAACAAGTAGAATGAAATTAATATAGATTATCAGTATCAGATACCAGTATGCATAAGTAAACTGTAAATTAGACATTTTAAACGATAATACGCAGGGGTTTAGCATCTTACTACATAGCATTTAGACAGGCGATGGTATCTAAAGGATATGACACGCTACAACATGCAGTCAACATCGATAGGACATGTACCTAATGTACCATCATCAAAAAATATAGCAATAATTGTTGAGTGCATAGTGGGTCCATAACAGGCCCATTCTGAGGATTGTATGATTAAAGCTCTTGCGTCAGGAATCAGAAAGATAGAATGATAAGGTAGAACAGATAAAAAAACTTGAATGGTCTTGGTCAAATGAACGGGGTGCCATTAATGTGCCGTTGATATGTGTCCACAAAGTGACGCACGAAATTAAACCTACCTTATATTATTCTCCAGAAAATGATACCAAAAAAGTATTGTACAGATTTTCCTACCTATTTTAAATTATTACAACGCAATTACAACAATGTTTAGATTCTGAACAAACTTTTTTTGAATGTTCGATACTTGGTCGAAAATGAAAGCCCAAGTAATGCGTAAGGTAATATCTGGTTGACAATTCACTGAATTTCTATTGAAATTTGAGTAGTCAACTTTTATATACTTGTTAGCAATAGATATAACACCAGGATTCCTGCGTCACCTTGTGTGGTACAAGAAAAACGGTTGTCACACCATGTACATTAACTTTGTATTGTTACTGTTGATGTACATCGTAGTATCGGTATACTAAAGTAATCCATTTCAATAAACGCGTATAGATTGTTTTGCTTTACTGTACACATCCAATGATTGCAAAGCTGTAACGCAAATATATATTGACGTACGTTTTTTGTTATAACGGATTTCAATTTTAGTAGGTATATTTATATCAGTAGTTTGTAATACAGTTTTAACCAGATAAATGGTTGGTGGTCGGTATTCAGTCAATTATCGAACTCGTACATTTTGGCAAATACAATTATTTGATTATGGAAGGCCGTACTATTTACAATATTGGTCGGTCAGATCAGGTCGGTACAATGTTGTTGTAATAAGTTCATGATAAAATGGCTAAGTGAGACACAAATAATCAACATTCACCATTAACATGCACGTAACGTAGTTTAGGACTTACTCTACAACAATATTCTATAAATCCCATTATTTTCTACAGATAATGGACAAAGTCTATGACAGTCGCAACAGCCAATTCGAACAGGCGTAAAAAGATAGTACCAAAAAGACTTGTGCACTGTAATGTAAGTACATATGTACAACCTATACCTCTGCTTTAGGACTGTTCTATTACAGATGGCAAAATAATGTGTACATTGATTAGATAACGGTTACCCATGTTTCGACTGTGCAATACTACACTAAATATTGGCGAGTTTTACTGTTAGTGCACAAATTGAGAACTGGCGTTTGGTTTCTAGTATAGGTGTCAAGCTACCATGTTTACCACTAAAGGAAAGATATTCGCCCACACAGAGATATTAGACGTAGGGTGACTTTAGAGGTCAGACAAAAACACTGGCATTTCATGAGTAGATAAAGAGATTAGGTTTAGGATACAATGCCATCTATAACAGTAGCTGCTTTCATTGTAGGATGAAGAATTCGTTAAAAGTTGAAAACCCCACACACTACAATGTTAGTTAGCTCATCAAGTACTGCCACAAATAAGTAAAAGCAAAACTGCTCCTCTACTCTTCCCTGAATACAACATTAACGCGGACACCGACACCGAGAGAGCACAACAGCAACACGAACGCATATCACTGCCATTCACATGAGCTTACCCGCGATAATGATGAGTATGACAACAGCAATAATTCCCATAATGATCATCATCTAAAAAACAATAAGAAAAGTTAAGTAGACTAAAGTTAAGAATTATACAAACAATTCTGAATTTTTTAAAATAGTACATAGACTAAATGCCCCTTTTTACTTACTTTTATATTTTTCCACCAAAATTTTCTCTTCAACTTCCCTGCTTGCTGCTCGAACTGTGAAGCCCCCTGTTGAAGTGCATCTGAAAAATGTGAAGTATTTTCATTTGAATGTTCTTATTAATACAACGAAAAATTCCCAACTTCAATTACACAAAGAAACATGTTTTGTCAACGCCAAGATAGTAAAGTGGGTACAAGTGTACAAGCGGCAGCAACCAAGCCAAACTATAATAATATCGCATTAAATCATAATAAATGACAATATTTCTTAATAATACTACAAAATGATGGTGTACTAATGGAGCGGCGGAGCGGGGAGGAAGGAGATGAATGACGCAGAGTATTTTAACAACTTCATTCAGCTTAAATACATCGCTCAATCTGACATTTTTTATCATTTCGACTGGACTTAACAAAAGAATAATAATTGACCATTACTAACATTAGATAGAACTACGTAGACAATCGAAAACTTCTGCCATTAGTTGACTAATATTATTGTCATGTACCACGAAGAAAACTGTCAACATATGATATAAGAGTTAATGCAATTTGGTTGATACATGTGTCACGGAATCACTAACGTGGAAGTCAGAGCTTAGAATGACCCATAACAAATAATGCATGTAAATCATGGAAGAAATTATAAAATTAATATGACCACAAATAAAATAATGGCAACATTGAGAGTGGGGCAAACCTCATAAAATCTTAATAAAAGTTTACTTAATAGTGTTCTGAAGAAGAAGTGCAAATTAGAATCAATGTGATAAATAGGAATTTTCTTTCTCAATTTTGGAAAATTATATCTTAAATGTATTTAACCATTCTAAACTTTCGATATATCCTCCAAAAAAGCGAGACATAAATTAATACTAATACTGCGACAATATGCATGTGTTTTTACGTGGTACAAAAGCTACAAAAAGAAATCTTATTAACCCGCTCTGTCATCCAATTCGGAGAGTTTTGAATCTCTCTCAAGCACCTTCTCCACATTCGTCTTCATTATGTCGACAACCTACATAGAGTAACAGCAACATTTACAACAACTGTAGGATATTCTGTTAAGTACAAAGTACGTACAACTAAATTATTAGAGATATTAACTGAAGCAAAACTAAACCTAGTAATTTCGAAAGAGACTAATGCATGAAAAAATGTACATGTACAGCTGCATATTGGTGCAACTTGAAGATGTAGTGTTTAATCTGTGTTTTCTTCGATAGATTAAACGCATTTGACTTATGTGCGTGCTCAACAATTTTTGCTCTGACAATTTTACCACAATTAAATAAAGCATAGATGTATTTATAATGGGTGGATTCGTGTTTTCAAATTTACTGTTAAAAAATATTTGCCTAATTAAAATACAAATGAATACAGTTTAAAAAGTCAAACTTTAACATATTAAACATTGCTTAACAGATTAAAACTCATGTGTCTCACAAAAACTGTTAGTCCGCACACCCCACATACACAACCCACCAAGTAAGTACCTACTAATAAAACTACGTTCTACTTTTAGCGTATTATGGCATTTTTATAATACAGGCAAATTCAATCGACATAGCATTAATACTTTTAGTACATGTACGCAGTCCAATAGTTTGTTCAATTGTTTGCTTGTGTGAAAGTTGTCTACGTCTACGAACTTACATATTCTGTTCTCCACAGTGTAGCAAGTAGCAACTAGCACCAATGCCAAATGCGTTAGCTTAGCCACATTAAAATTTTAATTAATTGTAAGTTCTCGACGTGTTTCTTACGCACCTTGGCTTGACAATACAGATTTACTTTGTTAAGAAATGGGAACGACATTTGTATTGTCTTATATATCAAAATATTCGAATGTCGAAAACATTTGATTACCTGCTCTATCGTCTAATTCAGACAGCTTTTGATCTCTCTCAATGACTTTCTCAACATTCATTCTCATGATACCGACAACCTATGAACATTTAATTGCAATATTATTCGGCATCAGGCTTGATCGAATTGAACTTTCTCTGCATATGTACTACCTATAAAGTGATACTAATTGTGAGGCAAGTCAGAGTACATATTTGTATATACGTAATACGTACTACTACGCTCATACCACGGGTTTATGTGGTATATATTGGTATAAATACCAATGACTGATACAGACGGGGGGCAGGTACCTATATTACCTATGCTAAGTCTCCACCCTCGTTCCTCCCTTCCTATTCCCATGTTAACTATAAATATTTAGGGGGCTGTAGCTGAGGTCCCCCCGGCCCAGGCCCCGGGTTTGTACATGTATAAAGCAAGGTCCAATTCAAGTTCTCTCTTCTTCGCGAAAACAGTTTCCGGAGGATCTTGGACATTGGACTAAGGAATGGATGTGTACACATCGATTCCACACAATTCATATATCCATACGGTGCAATACATAAATAATGCAAAAGAAAGACCAACTTTAAACAAACAGACTTGCGGCGGGTATGAATTACTTTAAATAGTTTAAGCAAGTCAATGACCTAATGCGTTTGTTTATTATGTTTATTTAAAAGCATTACTTAGGTGTGGATGCAATGTTTATTTTATGCTTTCTGTTCGGTCCTAGAACCTTGCTTCGATCTAGTAAATTACGCAAACATGATTTGGAAAATTTTAGTATAATATTATTATTTGGTAGATAGATTCCAAAACCATAGACACTGATTAAGATCGACCAATAATTAAAGGGAATTAAAGGTGATATCCCCCACTAGCACTAGCCCTATCCCTATCAGAGTAGCAATAATGACATTCATATCATAATGGACGCGATTGAGAACCAACTTGAATAGGACTTACTTCGGACACCACGCAAATTGGTTCGCCAGGGTTACCCCATCTGGGGACGGGCATTAATCATACTAAATACGTGATGTTCAACAAAAAGTCCAAAAGTTTATAGTGTCCTATTCAAACTTGTTAGTGGCGTTCGATAAGTCTTGTCAATTTGGGGGAACATCTTTTGCATATCCCATTTAAAAGAACAATTTTTAGGGGGAAATGCAAAGTTTCAGTTTTAAAATGTCGGCATGAATTTTGCTATTTCTCGACAATACGTCTTCACACACGTCTCAACTTTCTCGGGCTGCCATTCAAGAACAAGGAATGAATGAACTTTTACATCCCCCCTACGGGGGAGAGAAAAACATTAAAGGTTTGTTTCAGAATTTAACACGTCTTCTAAATAATTGACCTTTGACATGACACACATATCCGAAATTCAGTCCATTTTGTTAACATTTTGGTCAATTTCCCCAAGCTGACCCTTACAGTCAAATGTTACGGTGTCCTATTCAAACTTGTTAGGAATGACATAAGTCTCTTACTCTTTAGTAAATCTGTCCACTGTCTTGCCTCATGTTTCTTGTTTGAGGTCCAATATTATTGAAGTTTTCTGAATGTATGTACTATTATGAAAACAGAAGCGTTTTTACATAATGCTGCAGGTTATTTTCGTGTTGGAAAATTCGACTTACTTTTAATTAGTACATATCTATACATCTACAAACTACAATCTATAACTGAAGTAGGCAATCACTTATTTTCGCTGAAGTTAGACAAGTTAGAAATTAATTGTCTGATACCTCAAATAAGTGAGTAATAAACTAGTGCTACCAATTACGTGGAAGGCAAGACAAGTGTCGTACACTTCAATACATGTCTCTATCAATATCTCCATTAAATGCACAAGGGGCTAGACGACTTCACAAATAATGAGTTCATGAGACTGTCGCAGAAGAAATAGTTAGTATACATATGCATTCCTTGATTACTTCGGTAAAGTTCGAGTTCGGTAAGTCTACTTTATGAATTGGGATGAAGATCTTTCACGAGCTATCAAAATTGTTACAATATACTAACATGCTTTATATTAACATAATATTGCATACTAAACATTTCCTGGTGACTGTTTTCAGATCCCGTTTACGATTATTACCATATGCATAAAAGCAGTATTTCATACCTCATCCACTTGAGCTTGTGTTTGCTGTAGTCTCCTTTGAGCAGAAGCTTGCTGAGATGTTTTTGGTCCTCCCACACCACTTTCTCCTCCATTGCTTGGTCCTTCCATTGCGTTGTTTGGTTATGTGGTGAAAGTTCAACAGGTCGTGCAATCAACAGAATGATGGGAAATGATGTACGCTTTAATATTTAGTTATAAATGAGTATCTGCAAGTAAAAAAAATATTCATAAGCACATTTTTTTCAACTACAGGCTAAATATAACGTACTAACTAGCTAATGATCTATCGCTGCAATTTTCGGTAAAACCAATCACCAATATCAATACAACGAGTTCCTAATTTGCATTGATTCATTGACCATTAGACTTACTCAGGCTTAGGATGATATGCATGCGTCATTAACGTTGTAATCAATAAACATAACGTTAACATTGAACGTAATTTTTCAACTTTCACAAACAGATTTTACACTTTCAACAAATTAGAGAAAGTAGACTTTTGCCTTTTGCAACAATAGTACAATTCAATGTTTTCCAAGTCTAAAATACAAACTAAATAACAGTATTTTTTTAGATTTTTTTTTACTGACAAATGAACCATTCATTTGTCCTTATTATTAACTTTTTTTCGAAGATGGAAGATGCAAGAAATTTTTTATGGATGAATAGGGGCTTAGGGGGAGTGAAGAGCGAAGAGGTGTCTAAAAGTTCGTTTATGAAAGACAAAAAAACTTCAACTGATTGATATCGAGCTGACAAAATATAATATCAAAACGACCGAATATATAAAAATAATAAATTAATTATTATGTTATTAGAAAATGATAATTTACCAGAGTTTCTCTGTGGATCATCAAGCTAAATACATCCGAAACTCCGAAGGTATCGAGTCTCTTTCTAGTCTGGCTGGTGGATGTTGAAGTTTAATGCAACAGTTGTTAATGTGACGTGACCGTGACAGGCAAATGCTAGAGGTTAGATAGCAGAGACACGGAATAAGTACAGATATTCAACGCAAAGAACTTTGTGTATATAAATTTAGTAAATACTAAATATTACCACCACAAATTCAGTAATTAATTAAAAGACCTAAGAACTCTAGAATACTATTTCAGTAAGTACAAAATGCAACTGCTATGGTACAGTCACAAAAAAGGTGAACACAAATAAGAACTGACTCAACTCAAACTGAACTCAGCCCACTGATATGTACTAACGTACACACACACCATTACTGTTATACTCATGAAACAAGTATTCTGACAGGCAGACGTGGGCACGCGTTCTCAATCGATCCAATACTATTCCACAATCCGCAACAGGCAGTACGAAATGTGGGCTTGCAACCTTTCTCGTGAGTCAGAAAATTCTGGAAATATGGCTTTATTTTCAAAAATTGCGTGCATGGACAAGGAAGTTAGAAGGCACAATTTCTGAACAACACCATTTCTCATCGCGTTCTCAATCTTATTCGTATTGCCCAAAGTGTCCACTAAAAAATGCCCAATGCCCAAGGTGTCCACTGAAAACTACCCAAAGTGTACACTAAAAATGGCCAATGCCCATGGTGTCCACTGAATAATTCCCACTGCCCAAAGTCTCCACTGAAAACTGCACAATGCCCATGGTCCATGTGTCCACTGAAAAATACCCACTGCCCAAAGTGTCCACTAAAAAATGCAAACTGGTCAACATTTAACCTTATTTTCTGTCTCCTCTATAGCTCTACTGTCTCCACTCCAATGATAATTATGACGAATGGACATAGGGAACTATAAGTTTTGAAAACAAACTATTTTTCCTCTGTGAAAGAAATTTTTGTGTCGCATGAAAGCGTTTTCTGAACTAGACTCGTTGCAATCATGAAAAAACATGAATATTTCCTAAGCTTTTGCTCTGTTAATCCTATTCAAACTTAACATTGAAAATTTTGCAAAACGAATCCTAGTGGCTATCAGAGGTGAGTGGGCATCAAAAACTGCCTGTGGACTGGCATTTTATTTTGAAAAGATTTTGGGCAGATATGGGCATTTCACAAGTCCGTATGACAAATACAATTTTTACACACACTTTGTAAAAACGTACTAAAATATAAAATTTAAGCCAATAAGAGGTGTCTATAAATTACAAATTTTTTGGCTCCCCACCCCACCCCTCTGACTCAAAAGGGGAGAACGTACTGTAACTACAGGGACCCCCTTCAGATGTTACGTAATTATGAACATAAAGGTGCAAGCCAGCCTTAAAATTCATACACAAAATGTCAAAAGAAAGAGGAACATTCAGTAAGTGTCCGTCTTAGAACTTTCAGAAACAACCCGAAACTTGATATAAAGTTGTCATATTGTTTGAAATATTGACATATGTAGAGAAAACCAAAGAATTTTCGTATACATACCACATACGTTTAGTGAATCTAACTAGATCCAAAGGACTCAGTCTAGGTAGTATGCATTTGTCAGTATCATAAATAAAGGTTGTCCATACTACTTGGTCCCAGCTTTTACAGCGGCAAAAGCGCATAGTCAATCGACAATAACCTTGATTTAAGTGTTGTGTGACTCACTCAACCTCAACTAAATCACCTGT
>JABASC010002435.1:0-17636 GCA_019776185.1 Plutomurus gul | reverse complement strand
AGGTTTACCAGTTAATAAGTTTAAAACTTACTTTGTTTTCTTTTTTTGGGGAGAAAGGTATTACACACAAAAAAGATTTATACACAGAAATTAAACTTATTGAAGAGTTACTCTGCGAACTAGCATGATTACAGAATGGTCAAGAATAAGCTGTAATAAGAAAAAAATTATAATTAGGTTACGTCAGTATTTCGTTTATCGATGATATATATGAAGATAGCAAAATTTAATTTAGTGATTGAACATTGATTTCACATATGATATTTGCCAGCCACAGTAGCTAAAAATGCTTTTAAAAAATCATGCTTAGGTTAAATTAAATTGTAAGTAGAAAATCTAATTAAATAGGTATGCTGTTAAGAATTTGAAAAAAATAAGAATGTACTAAAATGTCCACATCAGTATACGAAATACTATAACGTAATCTAGGTATTTATAATACATTGTATTTTCATATTGCGGTTTATTCTGGACCACTGTATTTAAATTGTAATGTTTATGTATAGGCGATGCACTGTTATTATTATTATTATTTCAGGTGTGTGTGAGACAAAGAGCTATTGATTCCGTCTTAGCTGTTCGCGATATTTCTGCTGAAGAAGCTGCTGAGGCTGTTGATTCTGTCTTTGAAAAGTGTTATAATGATCTGGAGCCGATAGGTCGCCGAATTCGACGAAATTCCGATCACATGGAAAAAGCTTATATGGAACGTCGAAGTATGGGATATTTCTAATAGTGAAGACTGAACAGTGTATAACGTTTAAACCACTGTTCCGTTACTGGCCAAGTCATACAACTACTTGTCAAATTTAATAGTATTGAATTTACTGATGTAATATGCTTTTCTTCCAATCTGTATTTGTAATGCTAACTTCACCAAATCTTTAACTATTTAATTTCAAACATTGTTAAATGGAACTAAATTTATTACCGGTTTTTAACTGGCGTTTATTTTGGTGATGCCAATTGCATGATGGAATGATTAATTCACATTAAGTCAGTATTTTCATTTAATTGATTGAACCATGTCATAAAACATCCAAATAATAATTACTGAAAAGCAAAACATGCGAATAATGGCAAGCTAGTCGCAGTAGATATATACTTTGAATAAATTATACGATTTTTAAATATGTTCACTATTTCGTCCATGAATCATTCAAGCGCCTAAGCGGTCATTTGTTATGGAACGTCTCGTTCTTTTAAAAATAATCATGCAATAAATGTTTTTAGACAACAGTCAAAACGTATAGTAATTCTTATGGTTGTACAGATACATTTAAATAAACTGTTTACACAGACTGTTTTAGTTTAAAACATTTTTTTTGTTGAAACTCAGTAATTATTTCAGTCCAGGTTTACAGTAGTTGCAATCCATAGAAATTTTAAGGAATAATTCTATATTCAAATTTCAATGTTTAAAATAACATCACTTCCTAAACCGTGTAGTATTTTGCATAATGCCCATATGAAATATAAGAACGCAGTCAGGATATGTAAAGATAAGAAGAGTCCAGTATAAAAAGATAGAACTTCCAGTCTCAAGCCTACTGATTTATCTGTCTACCTCAATTGTCAAACTTTCTTAATATGCGTTCTTATGTAAGATAAAGGATTTTGGAAATTTAAAAAAAATGAAATTTTAAACCAAGCATTTGCAAACATTTCCTCAGAGTGTAAATAAAATACCCCCTAACCTAAAACGGTTTTATCCATCAGTAATATTCACAAAATTTTGATAAGCCAGAAAAATATTATTTAAGCCTGTAGAATTAGATCTCCTGTGCTCTCTCAAAGTCATTGAGACATATCAGTCATGTAATGCCATATACCATATAGCATTACAGAATTAGTAAGTATTAGAATACAGAAGCGTCATTTCCCAGATTATACAATTGTATGTTGTTTCACCTTTGGACATTAAATATCTTGGTTAATTGTCCTTGAAAAGGGACGCTCTATGCAGTCTGTTTTATGAATGCTTACAATGTTGAAATAACATTACTACGAAGCCTAAATTTTTTTGACAGACTGTTTAAGCAAACTGAATTATATAGTGTATGCATTTTAAAAGAAAGCTACCAAAAGCTGAAAAATGTTAACGAACATTTTAATAAAATATCTTTATGATTGATGGATGTCATAATTATAAATACAGCGGAAAGCCTAAATAATCAGATTTTACGAAATGGTTTATCAAAATTACCGATATTTAACACAAAGCACCAAAACTGGGGGGAATACATATACGTAGTAGCATTTATTCCGCTTGCATTTATCTTTGTATGCCATAGCCCCTATTCCCCGCTGCATTCACTTATGTCCATTCCGATTCGGAAAAAAGATGATTGACCGAGTAGCTTTGGATTCTTCAGTAGTACAGAGCTGTATATAGTGTTTATTCATACATAGAAACATTAATTGGGTCCAGTGTATCTACGAAAAGCATTTTTACTTCAACTTGCTTTTCTTATCCTTATCCTATTGTGCATATTATATTCGAGTAGTAATAGAAAGATTCAATAGGATTTACTGATACTTTTCATCTGAATTGCCTATTTCCTTTCCATAGAATTGGTATCCTTGTTTCTTACAACGTAAATATTGGCTTCCTTTCGCCGTTCAACCCACCTACTTTATTTACATTAGAATTGTAAATACAATGCAAGATTTCATTATTAATATCATATAGCTTCTGCATAACAATGCTTCTCATTCGTGTCATTTCCTTATTATATATGTTTAGCTGAAGAGTAATTTGTTAATATGTATGTAGGGAGCTGTGGACAAGCTAAATGTCATGCTGAGCATGTGTGCTCAATATATTTGATGAAATGGCACACAATACAACATCATGGTTACCATCTAATGTAGTTGTCCAGAGAGAACTGAATTTTTATCGTGTACAAATAGTGTAAGTCTACTAAGCTTATTATTACGGCCATAAAGCATGAGAAACTATTGAATAGAAACAGGTGTAGTACCTATCAATACATATCCCATTCAGTCACAAGTCATTTTAATCCCTGTCGGTCGGCTAAAATAAAGTATCGTGTGTCTAAGATGGAAAGATGACATTGTACATATCCATATTATTTTTCGCCTTCGTTACTCCTCGTCGATTCCCTGCTCTCCTTTCTTCTATTTTACATGCGGAGTGGCTCCGTGTGTGACCTCACAAACTCGCTGAAATATTATTACCCGACTACTACTACTACTACCAACACTACCAGCAGTAAAAAGGTAGTAATATTATTAAGATGCCATATACTATGGACTATGATGTGCTAGGATGTTACTGATATATCCCGAGCCCGACTATGTGCATGGGTGGAAAGTGAAGCAGTTTGTCAATTTGTAATTTATGGTGGAAAACATGAGCCCAACAAAATGTATAGGTATGCATGTAAAATTGTTCGTCAGAATGGAATGTATTTGCTGATTGTGAGGTATGTTGATGTAGTCGTCGTAGTGCAGTGTCAGCTCATTGACTGTGTAGTTGTTGTAGCTAGTGAGTCGGTAGTCGGTGACTTCATTGCTCGTGTCTTATTTCACATGTAGATAAGCTTTGCCCTTCTTATCTGATGTTGTTTAGCCTCTAATGCTGACTCATCTATTACAAAAGCTCGGCTCCTTTCCACGCACATCGATGTGAAAGCATTGTTAATTTCTCCATCATGTCTATACATGATCTGCCTAATCTGCCAAGATACAGCCAAATAATACCATGAATAAAAGTTAGAAAGATACATTCACGTATTCACACATAGAACAGCATAGATTGCAGTTTACAAGCATTCGCGTACATGTACGGTTTTTCATGATATCTTTTTGCTTATCTTATTAAGGTCTCTGTTGTCTTTTGTCATTGTCTTGTCGATCGTACTATTATTCTGCAGCTACGAATCCTATCATAATACAATCAGTGTGCGTTTCTAAACATTTTACAATACAATTTGCTTATACATACGAACCCAGTTTCACTGGAAATTAGTACAATGCAACATAATCTAATACTCGTATTTCCAAGTAGTCATCTACGTCGTAAATTTTAAACGCTGGAACAGTACCTGTAATAAATAAAATCTCAAATCTGTTTTTTCCTTTATTGGTTGTAAAATTAATAAAGTGAAATAATATACCTAATATTCTGTAAGCCACAAACAGCAAATGCCGATACAGTGTTAGAGTGAGTGAGTGAACTGTGTAATTCGTTCTGTGTGTGTACTAATTACTAACTTCCGCCACATACATATCTGTTCAATATACATGTTTATAAAGTTTATTAATAAAAAGGCAGGTACATTGAAAGCTTAGAATATTGAATGCGAAGGGGAGTATAAAAGAGAAAAAAGGTTCACATCGCAACAGTTGACGGTATAAGAAATCATAAGTAAATTCCTTGTCCAGTAAGTCCATCAAGTCAAGTACCATAGCAAAGCAAAGAAAATGAGAAAGGCAAGAGACAAGGTAGCTGGATACCTTCACACGATAAGCCACACTTATAATACATAGTACAAGACTGTTATGAAATAAATGGTTCATACCCAAAGGAACATTTGAAGTGAGCAGATATTATAGTAAACCGTGTGTAAGTGTACCAGAGTTGATGATTTGACTTTGCTGGTACGGGCATCATATTCATATCAGACTAGATCAGGTAGCAATGCGTTTTCGCTAGTGAACATTTACCACATTCAACAGTCAATAGTATTTCTGCAGTTGGATTGACTGTGCGAGTCTCATAACGACTCCTCTGTCACAATAATTCACAGTTGATCGGTGTTTGCGCTGTTGGAAACATGGAACAGGAACAAAGTCCCTCGAGTAGTGGACGAAATCTCACGATTTCAAAGGCCATCCCTGAGGTGCATAAAGATTTGAAATACTTTGAGAGAAGACGTCGCAATAACTTGGCAGCCAAGAAGTCTCGCGATGCTCGCAAATTAAGAGAAGACCGGGTACGTTCTCATTCTCATTGTATTATTAATTCTCTGCTCCCGTTTTTCATTTAACTCTCTTTAGGTTTAGATTGACATTTGTTGTAATGAAGTGAACGGAGGAATTAATATTGAGATGAAAATCGAAAAGAGATTTTTCTGTGCACGCTTGTATTTTCATATAATTTATTGTTGCAATGCTGTAGTGTTGTACAATTGTATTTAAGAAATGATACATAGTTTGACTGAATTTTAGTTGACTTTATTCTAAATTTTGTCTCCAATAATTACTAATTTCATAATTATATAATCAGAAAATGGTGATAAATTAAAAAATTAATTTTATAAATATAAACTTTAAAGTATAACATCAAATTAACCGTAATTACGAGGGCTTCCTTTTATAATGAGTATGTAATCATGTAAATAATATTTTATTTTATATAGGTGGTGACTCGTGTTGCTATTTTGGAGCAGGAGAATGCAATCCTACGAGCCCAGCTTGCTATGCTACAAGATGAAGCCAAAATTTTACAAGTCTATCTATTTCACAAGTTTCAAGGCAGTAACCGTTTTGCATTTCAAACGAATTTTGGGGGCCTAAGTCGTTTGGCCGAAACTAGTGGGGACCCTCTCTATAGACGCTCCTTTAGTTGAAATTCTGAAATCGGATCACAAATATCTGCAATTAGATTTAGTAAACTAATCACGCAAGATTTTGTTTGTATATACTTTCCTCTAAAATGGTGAAATGTCCCCTTTCACTTGGTGGAAATTTTGTTCATGTTATGTTTTTCACTTAGAAAATTACAATTTGTTACCTTGGACTTCAGAAAAATATGGTCACTCTTCATTCATTAAACATTGTTCATTCATTTATTCTAATATACGATTCATTAAAAATGTCTAATTAAAATTAAGTCAATTCAAAACTTCTTAAGATATGATTTGTAGTCTGCAATCAATGCATTTCAATTGAATTGTATTTCAGACTCAGACTGATGATATCAAAGGGTATTTCAACTTCGTATGTATCTCATCTTTCTACCACATTTCCATGGTATGGATGTAACAATTACCAATAGAAGTATTTCATCCACTAATAAATATTAACGCTTAATGTCTCCATTTGCGTAAGAAATGTTTTTAGACAATCGTTTTTTCGTACCTGGTAGAACGTTGATGGTCAAACTTCATTGAGTTTATCCTACTGGAATGCTAAGTGATAAAGGTGCATTTGGCCTAATAAAGTGGCGTAGGCAAGAATATGGTAGCCTAGTCCAATTTTCGGAATTAACGTAGGAAAGATAGCTTAGAAGGAGTCATATTAACGTGTGTAAGACATGGCGTAGCCTACCCTAAGCCTACTTCTGGCTACGCCACTGACACATCTTTAAATAAGTATATCTGTCTGAAATCATGCTAATCGTAACATTACGAAAACTTTAAGCATCAGTCCGAAGATTTTTGAAAATAATTTCATTTGGTATGCCCGTTTCTGAATTACGGATTGTACCAAATTATAAACCACTAATTGCGAGTAGTGGTGTATAGTAATTGCTCGAACATAATTTGTGGTTTGTTGCACTCGAGACTGCGCTTGTACAGGGATGAACTTGTGCTATACTCAACCCCAAAATTTGTATACAATACACACATATAGGTATCTGACCGTATTGTACACTGTGACGTATGTGGTAACTATTACTAAGTCTTCTCAAGTGTGGCCTACCTTATAATTACACTTGTTATTATTGTGTTTGTCATTTTATGTACGGCGTTAGTGATAAAAGAAAATGTTTGTATTTAGTTACTTCATGGGAATAAAACAGACAACACCTTAGAGTGGTGCCTTAGAAACTCTTGTGATTGGCTGCCACTTACTAAATATTTTAAATAAATAGTTTCTTTCTAGCAAATATGCATTGACTACTTAGCGAACTGACGACCAAGTGATTTAATCTCGCTTTTATGACTACAAGAGGCTACAATTTCAAAAAGGGCTGTAACCATATATGCATCTCCATATTCTATATCGACGTAATCATTTTGCATGTAGGAAGCCGAGGGCTGACAGTAGAACTCCATCTAAACGATGTGATGGGATGTGCCAGAAACTTGGAAACTTCTCGAGTGCTCGTCCGTACATGCGGTGCCGCACTCCACACTACATTATATACACCAGTAGTTTTGTGCCAGCACCAAGTTGGGGAAAGTCAACCCAATAAAAAGAAGAAGCGGTAACACCAGTAGCACTATCAGCTTCGAAGCCAACTCTCACACTCCGCGCGGCATTGCATCACAGCAAAAGGATCTGTCTGCTGCTGGAATACGTTAACATTGGGAAGAAGACAAGATAGCAAGAGAAAGAGAGAGAGAGAGAGACCGGCAAACAAACTGTAGTCAGGTCAGAGCAGTCGTGTTTGCGTCGTATCGTGTAAGTATTGTAGCCTAAAAGCTGTGGTATTGCTCAGTAGTCAACGAAACTTACACGGCTCAAGGCAGAACAAGCAGTCGGACACAGAACGAAAGAAAAGAGACCATTTAGCTCTCATGAAATCTTTTAAACCAGTCAGTCTTCTTGTCGACGTTCTCCAGTCAACACTTCACTCTGGGACAAAATCTACTTTTACTCTTTTATTAAATCAGACCAGGACACACAACTACATACTTTTCTGCACCTTCACCGTTCCCCACAGTGAGCCCAAGCAAATCCACCAAAATAGCAACCACAACGCAAGTATTTACTAATGTGCCCATAGAAAGTCTCAACAGATTTCATTTACGCAAATAGGCGCTCTAAAATATATCACTGTAGAATTTGGACAGAGGGGAGGGGGAAAGAGGAAGCGAAGGGAAACCACAGTCATACCACTAACTGGCCAAGGTAGACACTGTGCATCTTTCACCATCAAACTGGTTTCATGAAAGCATTGCTCTTGCCCAAGCTCCCCATTCACCATTCATTAGTTCATCTGTTTGGCACTTTTGTGCTTACAACAATATACAGACACCTTCATGGCAACCTACAATCTCTGGCTTCGTAGTTCTCTCTGTTCGTGATAAAGTTGAGTGACGGACTCAGGGAGGGGGCAATTGACAGTTAAAGTGAACTTTAAGGTGTTCTACTGATAACATAATAATAATATCTTTCACTGACAACAGTTTACATTATTTCAACCTACTGCGTTAATGCTACGAAATACATTCAATATCTCACATTTATACCGCACTGTATCGAACACCTACACATGCATATTATTCACATACAGTCAGTTCTTTGCCCCCTCTTTTAATACATTTTCCGTTCGTCACTATTATCGCGTAGCGGTGACTAAAGTGGCTGGATGACTGTAAGTGTCATGTGCTGACTTTCTCCTGTATTGACGTTAGCAGAAAAGTATGTGCATGCATTCGGTGACTATAAATATCGGCATTGAATTGAGTAAATCTTGCGTTACACTTATTGCGTAAGGAAGTCGAGGCTGGAATCAAGCGAAACTGATTGGTGTGGTGCGAAGTATGTAAGTACAGTGAGTCGATTCGTTAAGTGTGAATGACTGACTGAGAAGTCAACTCTCATTTGCACATACATTCTACACTCGTAAATCCAACGTGCTATATAGTCCCACTGCTAAATACTTCATTTAATAACACTGACTGCCTATATTTACATACACTGTGTAGAGAGGAGACCCACTTTGAAGCCTACAATATAAATATGTACAGATATTACTGGTAGCAGAGTACAACGTGTGCATACATTTACTGCAACAAAACAGTGCACCAGACCCAAGTAAATTTGGCTTGCCAGTGGTGTGTCTCTGTGTAAACTGTGGCCACGAAGCAAAATAAACGAGCAGAAGACGAGGTCAGCCCAAAAACCTTATACTAGGAATTGATGTATCCGGGCGAGCACATAAGACGCTACATTAACTTTGGAGCGACCTATTGATACACAGGTACACACATGCATTACCACAGAATTCTAGATTAGAGCTTTGCTGCTGCTACACCTTTAGACTACCTGCACGCTTCTTTTCCATGTCTCAATGCAAACTCAATCTTCTCTGGGAGAGAGAAGGAGAGAGGGAGCGGAGCGAGGCAGGAAAAGTTGCCAAAAGTAACAAAGTAAGGGAATAAGTAAGTAAATGCATTAGTATCTCGATATTTTAACTTTTCGCTAGAGTAAGTAGAGAGAACATTTTCAAGTACACTTTGCCGCAATAACAGCTACACTACTGTGTACAATTACTTTGGCTGAACTTGTTGGCTTCACTGCCGTTGCTGCTCTTGCGGAAAGTAAACGGTGTTTTGTTTGTACGCTCATTCAGTTAAAGAGAATCGCAGAGACAGTACGACGAGCCGAGAGAGAGAGTGAGAGAGAGTCGAGCTCAAAGGGACATTCAATCAACAAAGCTTAGGTTTGAGACTACTGTTGGAACTGGCCTGGCCAAGGTTTGTACTGTCCGGGGATAAATATCTAAACGGGGTAAACATTGAAACAGTTTGGAAGACAGTCGACTAGCTAAGTCAGTGACGTCTGGCTCAAATTGAACTTTGTACCCAACCAATTCGACATGACTTCCGTTGCCACTGTTTTTCTACTCCATTATTTAATAATCCATATTCTAATATGATTCTACAGATGTTTCCTCTGCTGCACAGGAAGCAGAGATTCAGTTTGTGAGACACGGAGATACGAAACTTTCATGTGAAACTGAGATTTTCAATTTTAGCCATCACTTGGCTGCAATCTTTTATCCTTTCATTGTGCGTTCGAATGGTGAGACAAGTAGGCAGCAGTTCTCGCATACAATGCACGCATAAATATCTAACATCATCGAAATCGTAGAAATACATTTCCTCGTCTGTATGCAATACAGATACATGCACTGTAAGAAGGATGATGTCTAAAATCGGCGTATGTGGGCAGATAGATGAAATAATTATTACTATTGCATAGCTACTATGTGTGGTGCTCGTGTGTTGTCTCATCCGATCCGAACTAATTGTAACTACATGCAGGAATTGGAGACAAGAAAGTTTCCTTCTGTGTAACAAGCTCTGTTATATGTAGGTATACATAGTTACTGTAAGTATGGTATTACGTTACACGTTGGATGTATATAAATAAAGAGTTCGAGTGAACTGTAATTATATGCTTTGAGTATGGAGCGTAATTAAAGACGAAAAGTGTGAGGTTGGCATCGTGTCCCTTGCAGATTACACGTAGCAGTCGCTCAGCAATAAGCAACACCGTACACTTAATAGCTTCGTACAAACTTTCATTCTGACGCGATAAACCAGGATACGTTCTGCAAAGAAGGAACTTTGCTCAAGCGCTGCTGCTGGACGCGTAACACTCGCTTAAGTAATACAAATTGAGTATCCATAAATGGGGATGGCATAAAATTAGACACAGGATACAAGCAACTAGACACGAAATAGTTGTGCACACTTTGGCCACTGTTTGTTGTTTGTGTTACGTAATACGTCACACAAAGTCGCTGGCTCATTAATTCTGACTCTCATATAAAGTTTATGGGGACGCGTGCACTGTAATTAAAATTAGGATTTAAATATCAGATATAAGGTTCGTCCGAGTCATCTCATCTTCCATTCAAACGTACTAAGAGTAAGTAAGCATTAGAAGCTGAACCTGTGAGACTGGACGCACACAAGTAGATTTCTAATTAACTAAAATACGTGGATTTTATTGCCTTTTGTGGCCAACAGTTGGAAAGGACTTTATAGTCGCTGTTCAAAGGAATTATCTGTTTCCGCTTTAGTATTCATAATGTGAAACCAATTGAATTTGTATTCACTTGTGTTTCTGCAGTTTTGAAAGAATTTATAGATTTTGTGGTAGAAATTCTTAGGTGATAGCGTGAAATGAACACGGTTTCGATTAAAGCATTTGTTTGTGTACTACGATTCACTGATGAAGTATTTGCGCAGTAAAATTCTTCCTTATATATGGAGACAATGGGAGCTGGCACAATACTGTACTACAGTGAGAAGTGTTAATCTGGGCTTTGTGTTAGAATTAGTACTGGGGGTTAACTTCTTGGTCGGCAGCATGATTAATTGCAACAACTACGAATACAGACTTAAGGCTGAGAGATTGGGAACTTTTTGAATCTGATGCTACATTTGCGGTGACTGCACTGTGGACAATTTAAGTTTTCTAAAATAATTAGTAAATACATTATATGTTTGCAAATCTATCAGCTAGTTTGGGATCTGTTTATGTGCGGGCTACACGTATGGACTTTTGGCATAGGGGGTAGCAGGACGGGGATTCAGTGGCTGAACTATAATGTTATTTCAGAAAGTTTCGGGAGAAAATTTGAAGCATATATTGAAATTTATTACATCTTTTCTGTGGAGGGCGTCTTCTTTTCAGCTCTAACATAAACTTTCACTGTGAACAAGATTTGAGCCCGGGCGACAAAACGAGTGTGCAGCATTGACACATTTACCGCTCAATTCCATTAACAAACTCACTATTTATATTTATACTGGTAAGCTGCGCATCAGCCTTACACCACCAGATTATTTATTGATATTTTCTTCTACTTTTTATTCTTCTCAATAGATCACAATTTACTGCAGCATCTCATTAGTGTAATTGTTCCGCTTCATTTTGCTTATTGATATTCACCTCCGTTAGTCAGCATTACGATTTCCCCCAAACTGCAAATTTCCCCTTCAAATGACAACAACTTTCTCACCGTGCCTCTCTTTGTATGCTCACTTCTCTACTCGTCGATTTCTAGAGTCTAGCTTCGCCCCATTAATTATTATAAGTGAAAGCACACTCTACGGTGTTTCCATTTTCCCTGAGAATTTTCTGCTTTGATTTTTCAATGTGAAATTATCCTGACGACGTGCTTCGTCAGAAAAGGTTCTAGCAATGGATTTAGTTCTATTCTTGCCAAATTGAGTGTCCCTTTGTATCCATTAAAATGAATTATTACATTGAGGGATGAGAGACTTGTTAGCCACTAATAACTAATGGAAGAGAAGAGGAAGGGACTGGAATAAAAATGTTCACTGCATGCTTTATCATATAGATGCTTAAGTGCCGTGGCTGAGGCACAAGAGACAGCAGAGACAGAATTCAAGTGCTGCACTTGTCATGCTTCAAGTTGACACTGAAGTTGAGTGGACGACGATGAGTTGGCATTCACTTCGCAACCGATCAACAGTCCACTTCATATTCACTCACAACAGAATAATCCACTGTTTCCATGTAAAGACTCAACTTTTCATTATACCCTCTCGCCATTTATTTCATTCATTTAGCAAATGTGTCTCCTTACTTTCAGCTTCACCGTTTTCCTGAGTACAGCTCACAAAAGTTCACACGTCTTTTAACATTACACTTTAGACCCACTCTGCTCTAACCACAACTACTATACATTTAAAGGCACCATGTCAACGCTTGCACGCGTACAGATTTCCAAGAGGCTTAGCGGTGACACTATCAGCGTCACATTGGGTGTTCCTTCGGCCGGTCACGTGTCACATCTATTAATTATCTATAAAAAAAATCTTTCGTCCAGGGCCAAGTGCTGTGCGATCGTTTTGTGAGTGATCTGAACTTACAGAGCACAGTAAATTTATTCTGTCAACTTATAAAATACAATTACAATCTATCAATTGGATCTTTCCACTGTTTCTGCAGAATGAAACGTTGAGTGTGAGTACTGGCTGCGAGTTTTGCACTTGATATGTATATATCCAATCTATAAACCATTGGAGGAAGGAAAAGGAAATAAAACAATGCAGCAGACTAACTCATTCCCATTCCCAGAGATCATAATCCTGAAGAATGAGTTCTTTTCCTCAACCTAACTGTATTTATTAATCATTCCGACCGTCATCGTTTAGCAGAAACTGTGCAAAAAACAGTTCGCAGAAAGGATAAAGTTTTTAAATGCTTCCCTTCGTGATCTTATGACGACATTCAGAATTCTGCAATTCGATGATAAATTCATGAGCTTTGAGAAATTCTGTTGGCCTTAAACGACGAGATGAAAATTCCCCGCAAGTCTCATTTAGAGATTGTTGTCTACTTGTTTTCGTTCTCATGCCACGAATATTGAGTAGATGGTCCATTATTCCAACACTTTGTCAGAACCTCTGATCCACTTGATTTGCAATACAATACATATTATATTACTGCATCTGAAAAGATTCTCTTTATATATCCAGTGTATTGCGTTTCAGAGGTCTACGCTATTACGACGCAGACTTTCTTACGAAACGCCATTTATTTGTATGGGGGAACTTTCTTTACTATTAAAATGGTGCAATTTTCCAAGTTGAATGCTTACAGAGCAAGAAAATAAAATAGGTAACATGATCAAGATAGATCACATTACAACATATTGAATTTGTACTTGTACGAATCTAGTCTGCAGAAGGCTAAGATGGCACATTTTTAGTTTATTTCAAAATTACACATAAAAATGCAAAATTTGTAAAACATATTTTAATCATTAAAATTCGAAAGACGACATTTTTTTTGTGTAAATAAAATAAATCACATCGTTTATATATATTTAAATTTAATCACTTTGTAAATATGCGAATAATACAAATAATTCAAGGCATCACTGAAACAAATCACTCACTCAGTCAATAACATCATAATTTCATATCATACTAGTAAATATATTAATATATTAACTTAATATCATATGCATAAGACCTGCAAAACGTTTCCAGTTGAAATTCGTCCCGTAAAAAGGCAAGGCAACCCCATAAAAATTCCGCCTCGTAAAGCATTGGATTCATTTCAGAAGCACACAAAGCCCAGGGACGAAGAATGTCATTCGATTCGTACTGCGGTATGTGTACAATATAAAATCCATTGTGGCGTCGTATATTACAAGTGGAACGGTCGACGAGTTCCTGTGGGTCAATTTATTGCTCTCAGCCTTGACTTCCCTAACAAATGACATATAGGAATGTAAAGGATTGCTGACAATAATGCAAGGGTTTGCAGTACAATGTGAATACTCCTACAAATACCCTTTCACAAATGCAGCCTATTGTTTAAAACTTTGTAGTGTACTGCAATAATCGCATCTCACAATCAGTTAGTGTACAAAATAATCATTAGCGATTTTGTTACAGTTGTTTTGTTTAGATGTCCGCTGATATTAAGGACTAAATGTTACAAAATGTCCAGTGGGTCACTGCACAAGGCCTTCTCGGGGTTTTCGGTCACAAATCCACGAAAGTTTGCCACTGTTAAAAGAGCTTGTGGTTAAGTAAAACAGTAATCATCACTTCTGGATCGCTAGACTTCAGTTCTTATCACAATGAAACGGTATCTCATTCCTCCTGTGGCCAAACACAAGAAAAGGTTGAGATTCCTGTTAACTTTTGTGTAGACTGAATGGTAGACTTACCATTCAGCCACCATAGAAAGTTAATCGGAAAATACAAAGCTTTAATCGTATTACAGCCGTGCAAATAAACGTGTATTTTTCCATGAAAACTTGAGTCAACATTTTTAATTGCAGTGTAGAATTTCTAGATGTTAAATATCCTATAGGTTTATCCACGTTTACTCTAATTACATATTGAAGTGCATGGCCACTAGTTTCGCTAACCACGTCGCGAACTAGATCCCATTTCCTGCTCGAATCACCCGTCCACTTAGATTAGGTACGGTATCTGCGACGCATCCACGTAGTACTTATTTAACGTAACATCCACGGAGCTTTATTGCATTTGCAGACAAACTTGTTTATAAGATGGAGACGTCGTTCATCTACACATCTGCGAATAAATTGAATTTTCTTTATCTTCAGGCTTTTTTAAAACGTTTCCTTGTCAAGGGGAAGTGCTTCAATCTTGCTTCAATCTATTATGTATGTATAGTACAAGTATTAATTTTTAGATACGGCAGATTCACTTCACATCTGACGGTTCTCCATATATTTTAGCAAGGAAGAAAAGAGCCCAGCACACACTATACAACGTACAGCACCTACGAGTACTAAAAGCAAAGGTGAGCCTGTGCTAACGAGAGTTTAGTCGACTCGCAGTGATGTACACTCAAGCAAAAAAAGCCACTCAAGTTTTCCATGCAAATTTATTCATGACGAGAGGAAAAGACACTAAGGAAATAGGATTTAGCAAGCTCTGGCTTGGCCTTCACTTATCTATGCTCCTAATGGAAAATGCAAGCAGTTTATACATTCGTGATTTGTGCAATACTAAGGAATATACATATTGGGGACTGCAAACACTTTGTACCTTTATCAATGTTTAGTGTGCAAGGCGTTCTTGGATGACGATGTTAATATGTCTTAAACGATTATACAACTATGGACATTTCCTTTGACATTGCCTTAGTACTGGAAGTCCGTCTTCCGTTCCTACTTATGTTGATTGGGCGACGATAGATACGGGATAAAATATTTTAAGCCTAGAAAAGACAAAGAAGCAAGGCAAAATTTAAACATAGACGCTTTGTGCATGTTTAAGGGACGGGAGAGAAGAAAATAATCTTTGTATGTTTCTTAGGTAGCCACGCCACACATGTTGACACAAGCGCAATACACAATAACTCTCACTCAGGGAAAGTACAACTCATTGTCAGTTCTGCGTCCAAATAAATATATTCATACATTGACACAATTACTTACCAGGAATGAACACCTTTGATTAAATTCTCTATTTTATAAATACTTTAGATTTAAATAAGAAGATAGATTTCATTTGTTTCCGTTCGTCTTGATAACCTTTGATAAATATAAAAATGGTGTTCTGAGAAAATCTGCTACAATATTACGTTTCGACACAGTTGATGTTAGGATCTAAATACGTGGGCTGATCTAAAAGTTATGAGCTCTTTTACATAATTACACTTTCAAATGTGAAACCCACATTTGCGTATCTAGATTCAGTCTTGAGATACACGGCTGTCAACTTGTCAGTCAGTTTTTTTCACATAGTGACGAATTTAATCCAAAATCAATGTAAAATAACAGTATCAAAATAGTTAACAAATCGACGTCCTGACAAACGTTTTTATTTTTTGGATTTATTTATGAGTTTATGATTTGAGGGACATGCCCATAGACAAAAAAATTTGTATTTTTTTAAAAACCTTTTAGCACCTACTTTGCCAAAAGTATTACATCCTACACATCAAAATAAATGTGTAAAAGGTATATAACTATTTTATTTTTTAGAATCCGGGGTCTGATAATGAAAATTAGAGTCCTCAACCTTATGAGTATACAACAATACGTGTGGCTTAGAACTTATGAATCAACCCACACACACCTACATACGAGCTGATATGGTGTAGTACTTTGCATATAAATTTCGTTTTCATGGAAGCCTGTGTAATATATAAATTAATTTTATTAGATGGCATATTTGTATACTGCGGCATAGTATGTATTCTTGGCCAGTCCCACTCCGGCACTACTGTGATAAATATTACGGATAGACACATCACATCATACAGTTAGCTCCCACCATTCCAAGTGTAGAACTTAAAACGTAGAAAAAGGCAAAATAAATCGTGGAACCGTAACTGTTTTTATAAACATAGGCATCTATCAAGTGCTACTCGGCTACAGCGTTTGCAATACATACTCTCAATATGGAAGACGCAGTAGAATAATTCACAGCTAGTACATACCTCTATAGTGATAAAAACATTGGCAAAAAATAAGTTTAGGAAGGCAGGAGCTGCTTCATGGGATATTTCCGTACCATAGAAGCTCGACAACCGGTTGGGTTGCCGGTTGCCAAGAATTTTTTTGTTTGCCGGTTGCCTGGATGCCGGTTGCTAAAACAAATGCGCATCCACTGTTTACTAATAGGGTACCGGTTGCCGGTTGGATCCAACCGCCAATTGGTTGGGTTGCCAAGCAATTAGTTGGTTGCCGGTTGAATGGTTGCCGGTTGCCAATACAAAAGCTTATCTATGTTCCGTACACGCTGTCTCTGTCCGGGTCTGGCAGTGCACGGCTGCAGAATCACGAGAAAGACTCTGAAAGACATGTATTTCCCATTATGTGTGCTTGACCGAGCGAAATTAGTCTGTTATGTATGTAGCACATATAAATAATAAAATATAATGTACATACATCGTGGTGGTCTGTGGGCAAGTGCATTCAAGTGAATAGTGCTTTACCACTTCAAACATTGCAGAATCCAGCCAAAATCGTCATATCATAATTCATGTTTCCTCTGACAGTTGTAGATATTTACTGACATTGAACTAAAGTTGGATTTAATTTTAATATGAAAATTGTTCGTTGACCTCAGGTCAGGATACCAGAGACGTAAAAGTTCTATCTGATATTTTATATACAAATACTGTTAAAGTAGACCTAAAAATTTGTCTTTTACGGCTTTATTCTTACTTTGAGACTTTAGAAATTGTAAACTACATAGAATACATATCTATAATGTCAATTTGCATAACTTTATGGATCACCTTGTTTCCGTATAACTTCTCTTCTCTTTTATATATGCTGCAGCTGTATTTAGCTCAGAATCAGCACAACTAAATATTATTATCTTTCGTTTACATCTCCAAACATTCATACGCCTTGCACAAACCCTAATTCAAACACAATCGTCTCTGTACTATTACGATTCGACTGCATGCATCTATACTCGACTTAGCTGAAGGAAAAGCTAGAATCG
>JABASC010002434.1:0-17638 GCA_019776185.1 Plutomurus gul | reverse complement strand
CGCACTCCTCAACCAACACCAGCATTGCTCTCCTATCCGATACTTCGTGATGTGCATAAAACACTGAAAAAGTAGAAGATTATAAATGTGGTAGTGAGTGAGTCAATTCAAGATTTTATGCCAACAGTGTAGTCTTCGGTAAGTAACTTGTGTGAACGTTGCACTCATGTCATTTGTGCTTGTATACATAATACATACACAGCGTGTGCATACGGGAGCGCGAGAGACTGTGTGTGAGAGAAAGAGAACACAGAGTTTGAACGCAAAAACAAAGGGATTTTAGTAGGCTGAAATCCATTTAAATATTGAGAGAACTACAAGACGGCGATAATTGTTACTCTTACAATTTATAACATAAATATTTTCACATTCATTGTACATGTACATATGTACATAATTCATCAGGAGCTTCTTATAATATGTAATAGTACCTAAATGAATTATCTATACAATATATTTTTATTGGCACAGGAAGTAGGCCTTATTTTCAGTTACAAAGTAAGGCTTTTTAAAACGCATTTCTTCTCAGGTTGAGATTTCTTAATAATCTTTGTGAACGAGGAAATTATGCGTAATTTTTTTTATTATTAGAGTTGTCTTCAACAACAACTCTGGTAATGACGTGATTTATTTTAATATTAAACAATATTAGGCAATCGTGAATCATATTTTTCAATTGTAAACAAAGTGTATCTTTCATAAGTGATCCTATTGTAGGAAAGTATTGTGCGTATGTATTTATAAGCATAAGACGAAGTTAGGCTGAATATAACTCTGTACTTTTACTCATTTTTAAATTTTGTCTAAAAACAAATGATTATGTTCATTATGCTGGACTTTTGGTATTGATACAATTAGGAAGCGTTATTCATATACATAACTCTAATATATTGCGCACTTAAAGAGTTAATCACACCTGCAACGTTTTTACTGTTCCAATAGTCAACAGTGGGAGAATCGAAGAATGTATGCAATACCAAAACCAAAACACGGAATTGGAAATGCAGTATGTACTAACAGATTGAGATTGAATTCCAATAAAAAGAAACTTTGGTTGTTGGGCAAGGGTGAATAACTATTTGGAATTAATTTTATGATCTGGTATTTTACTTACCTATACAATGGGTATAGATTTGGCCGCAGAAAAAATAACTTCCAATTGTGACCTTGCGCAGTGATATGCATATGATTAGACTGTCTTTTTGAAAGTACAATAGTATTTAACCGTCCATTAATGCACAGGGTTCTGTTGTACGCTATACTAATACGAATATAATGTGTGACTGTTAAGCCTCAATCCACATCACTTCCTTGTGTTGATTTATACGTAGGTATACATCAGGTAGCATAGAATTAAACCATTCTGTGTGTGCTGGTCGGTAAGTATCTCTGGCTGTAAACCACTTTTTTCTACACTTCTTTGACTCACTCCTCAATTGACTGAGTTTCTATAGTCAATACAAATTAAGAGACACTGACTGAGCGAGCGCTACGTCTATGTTCTGTTCACTGACACTAACTATATGCAGTATATTAAGTAGGAAGACTGAAGACACAATGGTTCCTGCCCTGTCTCAACTTTCAATACTGTCAATTTGGAGTAGGTAGATCAGTTCTCCAGTTTTTTTACTTGTGTTTAGACTAAGACCAAATCTTTTCCATGGATGTAAGACTTCCGTACTAAAATCATTTGTTCAGAGAAGCTCTTCGAGATCGATGACGACAATCATGAACCGGAACAGTTTTCTTCTGTGACGATTCATGCACATTATTAGTGCACCTTATCTCCCCAAAAGACAATCATGCTGCACTACCTTTAACAGAAAAAGTATCACAAATGCATCGGTTTTCATTAGTGGTCTTTGCAACTGCATTGTTTTTTTACCATACAAAATCTGTGTTGCATCATTGTACTTATTTGGTAGTCCTATCAATTCTTGTGGATCTGAGGAACTAATTTATATACTCTTTGGTTATTTATAAACTTATAGTATGACAAGACCCTGTCTACAATTTCGCTTGCTTCAGCTAATTATTGTAGTTTTATGTGCACAGATAAGATATTCCTTCCATAGAATTACAAAATTTGACCTAGTGTCATTTGAATATATTTTGGCATTTAGGTATCTATATATTTGTGAATTGTGACAGATTTCGTCATTCAATACATATAGTTGCGTTATACTTACCATTTGCAGTAAAACACAACAAAATATTATAGGAGTATTCTGTAAACTAAATTCTACCCCTAAAAGGATGTAAATCAACGTAGTATTACACTGTGTAAATGTACAATCGGATTATTCGACATTTCAAAGTCAAATGTGTGTAGCTACACACGACTAGTCGTGTTTAAAATAAAATAAAAAGTTTCATTCTTTTGCTTTAATTATTACTGAAATACGGCTAAAAGTAAACTATTTAGCAATCGTGAGAGTGTGTAGTGTGTAAATGCTGTATTATTACATAAGTACATTATTAAAGTAATCTGTATGTATACTTACTAGAGTGAACCTTGTAGAATGCCACGTGAAACATTTTAAGTGAATTTTTCGAAAGAGGTGACGTGCATATTAGTGAACCTGACATTACACAGTAGATTCTCACTATTTGTCTTTAAATTTTGTCTCCTACTTACATATATAGTAAAAGTTAGCAAAGAGATATTTATAGCAGAAGATGGAATTAGTTACATTGTAACATACTGCCAAAAAAACTTAACCAACTTCAAGTACACATGAACATTGTCAAGAGTTTACTGAAGCCAAAAGCGAAGCAGCATTTACATTATCGTAATGCACAGTCTGTAGGCTGGGGCTGTAATTTACATTTTGCTGGAGGCCTACTAAACAATATTTTCGACAATGCGGTTTTGAGGAAAGACTGCATTAGCGATTAAGCTACTGTTTCTAAGGTCAAGCATAAGCAAAGTGTTTGAATACAAAAGACAGTTTTATGATAAATATCATTTAAATTCCTATTCAAGAATGAATCAGAGGCTTCTTGTAAATGAAATTGTTGTGTGTACACAATTTTACGTCTAGTTTAGCTACCTAAATATATACTATATACATACTATTTGTATCATTGTGAATAGCCCCGAACAGAGCCTGATAGAACAAATGTCGAGTGGTGACGGCAGCCAAGACAGGATCGCTAAAACTGACTGAGACTACGGAGAAACTGCCATAGCAGATATTAGTAGTAAAATAGAAGCAGTTAAAATTTGGATAGATAAGTCATGCAATAGACACAGTGAAGGAACACCATATAATAATGATAATACTAGTAGCAGTGAGTAGACAGTAGGTACAAATATGTACATATTTCCTTCATTTCCTATTCAAGTACACTTGTGGTGAATAAGACGTGAATAGGATGTCCTTGTCGTACTACTATATAATTAATCATGTACCTCTGTGTGAGTATCTGTATTTCCAAGAAATTGTGTTGATTTCATGTTAAATCACGCAGCTAATGGTTTGTTTGTAATAATGAAACAAGACTAGTGCCATGTTTGAGTTAAGACACTAAAGCAATATCTACTATAACAGCTTATACTAATATATGTTATACAATGCAAAATGTTTGTTTATGCTTAACTATTTTACAAGGTGTTTCCCATTGCGACACGATTTTAAGGAGTCACTACTTTTAGCATATTTTCTTGCATATTAGTATGATGACAAGCAATCTAGAATAGGGAATTATTTTTTTATGTATAATTCACATTAAATAGTTCCTTAACTACATTTAAAATGAGACGCTAACGTGGCAAACATTTTCTTATGAATTCTGAGCTGGCGTACCTTCCATATTGTCCTACATGAACGATCATGGTTTCATAAAGAAACTGTGCTGCATCACTCCCTATTTTGTATCTTTTATGAAAATTTTCACAAACCACAACATAAAGCAACGCAATAATTCACAACTGAATGTTAAATGGGAAAATGTTGCTTCCGCACCGCTCTACCTGTTCGTAGATGTAAATATGTTAATATGTACATATATAAGCAGTACCGCTAATTTATTGACCACTTTTTAATGTTGTCGAATGTGTACCAGAGCTTTACAAGCTGTGAGAGCATTAACAATTCCCTGCGTAGTGTAAGAGTGTCTTGTGATTTTTGATGTGCCTTCGTTACTGTCATTGTAACTGACTTGTCTCTTACGTCCATTGTTCATTGTCAGAGTCGGTTAGTCACCTAAAAATAGGAAGGAAAGTATGAATCTGCTCTTGTCTGAGCGTCCCATCATATATGTACATGACATGACAGACATATAGCCGACAGACGCTCTTTCCATTAACTCGAGCATAGTATTATATATAATGACGAAGGACGACATTTATTATAGGAATTTTGTTCTGACCACAATACACAAGAACAATTTGATTTTGCAGTGTAATATGTACGTACTACAGTACTATTTAATTATTCTTGCACACACAGACTACTACAATTAGAAATTCGAAGTCAGAATTAAAGAAAGTCGACTGGTGCAGTCAAAGGCATAAATTGATTGTGTTGGGTGGCGCGCCTGATGTGATGTAAGTTCATATATTAAGAAGAGAAAGAGTGAAATGATAATAAATATAGCCAACGTATATAATTACAAGTCAATAGTTGTAAACGAACATACTGTTGAAATGAAATACCATGAGAGTGCAGGCTAGCGTTTTACACACAGTATCCATATGTATGATATGTTTATGAATGGCAGATAGAAGGTTTACAAGCCTTCACGGTAACCAGAACCCTAGTAGTACATTACAAATTACCTAGTGCTGTGCAGGTGCAGTTCAATTTGAAAAATTATCCGGTTCGACATCCTCAGAAAGAATGTTATGGACTTGATGTTATAGACCGTAGTAGAGAGGGACATAAAAATCATGGGGTAATTATGACAATAATTTGTCTTCGAGTGCAGAGATGTGGAGTTCTACGACTACGTTCATGTTATTCCTGTGTGAACCATCACAACAGATACTTACACACTCACCCGACTACCTACTACAAGCTCTGCATCACCACAGACTATTTAACCATTAGACAAGACACTGTGGTACTTACCTTCCTTTTACATTACTTACACATGCATCCATTGCAATACGTACAAAGTAATATTACATCGTGAAGATAAACTATCTTGCTTATGATTTCTTATGTCATCCTTTAAAACAATTGTGCTCTGACAAGATTGATTTTATGAGATTATAATGTATTGACATTACTCCATAGCATACTCCAGTTATTTGTATAATTATTTTAATAGTTTACATTACATTCATTGCTACAGCTTGGACTATTAATGACGTTATGAATTCTCTTGATCGGCTGAGTACACACAGTGTGGCCCTAACCTAACTAAACATTATCTAAAACAATGATAACGCCAAATTGGATTTTCATTGAACGAAAAAAAATGTAAAGAGTAGAGGAGTATCCACCACACGCTTATTTATTGTACAAGACTTACAAAACGTCGTCGTCACTTGATCGTTTCTATATTATGTTCTACACTTGTACAATGGTGTTTGTTCAGAGATACAAGTGCAGGAGACCTTCTCCAAGCGATTATTGCAATTCAATAGAAAATTGTCATCGTGACATCATTCTGATCCAATTAATTGCCAATAAGTATACGTCAAGGTGGATGTAGCTCTCTAGCCTGTTATTATTTGTGCAAAAATCTTCATTGTAGTGTATGTATTACACTTGTGCCAACATACGGTTGTACAAATATCAGTAATGATATTTTATGTGCAGTCGCAATCACTGCAAGTAAAAAAAAAAGAGTAGAGGACACACTCTGTATCCGTTACTTATGTATTGATGTAAGTAGATATGAATTTTATTTGTTTTGTTGAGGCTGAAGTAGTTTAGTAGTAAATGGTGGGTGTTACACGTATGTAATATGTTTATCGGTATTGTGTAAATGGAAAAGTAGCCTGCCTACCACTAGATACATATATAGATTCTACACAAGTTTCGTTCGTTTGAAAGCATCGGGGCGAGAGTGAAATGAAAGAAAGTTGTGGAGAATCCTGTATAAAGAAGTAGCGTTCAATTGATTTGACATTTCAGTTGACGGGAGTGGATGGAATTGGAGTGGTAGTTGATGATTAATTTGACGTTTCCCTCTATACCACTAGATGCTAATATCAGATTAGGCGGATCATTAGAATCACACTGATACACTTACACACATAAGTACTATAAGTGCACATGGCAGTTAAAGCTAACTAACTATAAGAGAGCACGGAGTAACATTTTATCTGCAACACGGTCACACAACCCATCCTTGGAGAAGGATCATAAACTTCTCTGGTAAAATGTTTCAATATTAGAAATGATAACCATAAATAATGTATTATTACACCGTGGCTAATACAATTTAATGGATTGGGCAGGTTACGGCACAACAACAATATATATTGATACTCTCTCTGGTATATGTCAATGTGCAGAGTGTGACCCGTTTTCTAGCATTTGTGTACAATCGCTGTTACTACTACTACATACAACATTATACAGTCTAGATGTCTATGACATCTACGCAGATAAATAAGTAATCGTAGGTACTTAATGTAATGTTATGCATACGCCTTAATCAGATGAACTATAGTCATAAGTGAAGTCGTCAACTGTGTTGCACAGAGCACGTTAACCCTCTTTTAAGTGATCATATCGTATGGAATCATACCTACATAATATTTGGAAAGGGTCACTCTTACTCTCATAATGTTTACGTTCAGTAATTTACGTCTGCAGAACACGCGGTCACCAGCATAATGTATAACATTCTCATGGGTATCATTTTGATTGGCTCGTTTTTGTTGTTGCTGTTTGTTACATTATTCGTTTGCTGTACTATGGTGGTGATGTCTTCGTTTGGTGGCGTGAATGACCATAGTCATACAGACTGTCATCCATGGTCTGACACGGATTTGACATGAAGAATGATTTTGTTCTCCGCGTGTATGTACAGACTACTGTGACTATGTTTTTCCCATTAAGGCATGGTCAATTGCAAATGAAACTACAACGACCACAAAAGACACGATAGTTACAATATATGTATCAGCAGTTAAGATTCCACTAAGCAATTAGACGCTTATTTGGTTGAGAAGGCTCACAGATCACATCACAGTCTACATCTACTTATAATAATAATTCAATGTGACCACGGTAGACAAACAGAAATCCCACTACTGTTACTACTACATATTAGAGCAAGAAGTAATAGTGGAAGTGTTGGAGAACAGTTGGTACTATTATATCATGTGTGACTGTGACTAACGTCTTTTTGAGTGATCATGTTATGAGCTCCTTATTAACTTTTCTAATTGAGGTTGATAAGGAGAGAAATCTAGTAATGAGAGCAGCATGGCATGGCATGGCTCGAGTTGCCTACCTTGTCGTCGTTCGTCAATAAACCAGTTGCTGGTTTGGTTGTTGGACCTCTCCTTGGTGCAGGAACGTTCCCTTTGATTTCGATAACTCACACGGCTTTGTCTTTTATTACGATCTGACAAACAACTCATCGTCAGTGTATTGATGCTTGCATGAGGCTTCTCAGTCAACAACATTTATTTCAGAGAAGTGCTGATGGAAACCTCTGGCTTTATAGGGCTCCATTCCCTGTTGTGTTTATGTTTACATTCCACATTGTCTGTATGTCTGCACCGCTCCTGCTGCGATCCACATCACAAATTATTTCTCCTCAGCATTTTCACTTTTTTCACCGAAATTATTTTGCCAATATTTGTCCAATATGTCGGGCTACTGGTTAGTCTTGTCAATTTCCAATGGATTCAACCTCACCCCAGAGTTTATGTATACTGGTGCATCAACATCTACCTACACGTTTTGATTGTCAGCTTTCAGTCTATATTATAATTCATTGCAATGAATAAGAATTGAATTCTACCTTTTGATTCAATTCTTTCTTACTTTTTAGACGTAGAAGCATAAGTACGTGTGTTGCTGCAGGGTGTGGTGATGTGTCGAAATAAATTAGACAAAACACGTAGGAGGTAAACCCGTTAGATATATCGTGGTTGAATCACAGGAGATGATAACTCTTTTTTATCTGGAAATTAGTTTGACACTTGCAGATTGTTTAGGGAAAATATTGGGCCACATTAAAAGCTTTTATATCCTTTGTACTCTCGTTTTTGCCAAGAAAAACATGTATCGCCAGAATTTTTTAGCTAGTAGAGGTCTACTACTAAGTCGTTAATGTGCCTACTCCCTGCAGATGCAGATGTGTACTACAGAGAAATAAAAAGGTGATGATTACAGAGATTGCCACACTTACGTTTACTAGGCATGGTGAAATTAATTATTTGCTTTGGTGTAAACAGTAATGTGCATTACTCAGAATGAACACTCCCATATACATATGTGTGTGTGTTGGTATAATAGCATTAATATTTTAAAAGTGAAATCCGTTTTCATTTGGTTTTGGTGCCTCAGAGAGAACATATTAAATATACGACGGAGTTTGCTCAGTGTACATACGTTCGAATAATAACTTATTATGAATGCTAGGTCATATGGGTGGGCTATTAATATTAATAATTTATCTTTCTTTAATTTATTGAGCATGTTGAAAAATATATGATACAATGTGTGCATAACTCGTGATATCAGTATTCAGAACGAGGGTCTCTACCTGACCTATGTAACTAACTCGTCCCAAACGAAACTTGAATTCTCAGCACACAGACATACACAATATATACTCGTAAAATCTTTCTCCCATACCACCACTAACCACTTTGTATTCGAATTCTTCTTCGTCGTGTCCAATATTTATTTGACACTCTGTGTTGTTCTTTGTTCTCTCTCTCTCTCTCTCACTTATGTTGCATCAGATTAGAAATTTACTTCAGGAGACAGCTGGTGGGCTAAAATTGTTGAAATAAGCTTGAAATTAGATCAGTCATGCGTCCACATACTACAACTATATACTTTAAAAGTAAAAAGCTGTTGGTATACAGTTCCGGTAAGTCATAATACTATTTATGATTGCCAAGCTGATTAAATTTGAATTGGATTGGGGCTACATCATTCAATTAGTTTCAGTCACAACGCATTGCAATAGAGAATAGTTGAGAATACAAATAACGTGATGACGTATTTACTTACTTGTGTACAAAATAAAGTGCTTGCAGTGATGAGCAGAATACAAATATCCAATGCCACTATCTCTACTCTCAAATGCAAAGAATGTATAATATACTCCTGCAGTGTTCACTAGTTACCTAGTTAGAGTTGTCGTGTAAAGGTACTAGGTTTCTCAAGTTTTCCTTGTATACAAGCTAGTAGAGTAATGGATATACTAGTAGATCTTAATCTATCTTGAATCTGTCTTTTGTAGAGTCATCCAGATAAACCGTGCACTCTTCTTACTTCCACTCACAAGTATTTACCTATGTAGCACCACATACGTACAAATAGATTTATGTACAAACATACACACTTCTTTAATTGTGTATGTGTATCCATGATTCTTGTTAGTGTTAGCCGTCTTGACTCTATGTAGCAAGTGCTGACTTATTTTCACATAATATCAGAGCAGAACTTTTGCATTTTTACATATACATACATCAGACGATATACTATGCATAATTTAGTAACACAAGAAAATCGTTTCTATCCATCATTCGCAGTAGCAATAAAATTCCGTTCTTCACTTATCGTTAGTATGTACGACTGTGGTTGTGAGTAGCCTCCACTGGTATTCAACTGTGTGCATTACTTCTGTATGCACACGATTGAGTGGGAATGTTAACAACAAGATAGGGTACAAATATTAAGCCAGTATGGGAATAAGGTACCGAGTATTCAATGTCATGTCCTTGTGGCAATGCTTTTTACACAGGTGATGGAATTATAATTCTTGTCGTCATCCATCTCAACCATAGATATGTCTGTCCAGTGGTTCTGCTGTTCACTTCTGTCTCACCGTTCCGGCCTATTATATTTCTCTATTGACTTTTCCACCAAATCGTGATGATCGTGACAAAGGGATACAGCTTAGGAGTACCCAGTGGACGAAAAAATTGTATCGTCGTATGAGACGAGATCTATAGCAATACTTAAATAAACATGAAATCATGAGATGCAGCAAGATCATTAACATTCAGGAGTAGGAACTAAGAAAATTTCTCACTAGTAGAAACACGTGAGTATCACTTGAGCTGATCCGACAATATCTTAATTCATTAGTACAGCTATTACTACAGCACTATTACATTTTATTGTTCGTTTCTCCATTGTTATTTTCTGTGGTATCTGGCATAAATGTCGTTTATCTTTGTTCCAGTATCTCGTTATTCTTGTCTGTCTCATTAGCAGGCAGTCAGTTATTTCGATTTGCGTGAAGGCGCTCTTTAGATTTGTGGCAGCTCACATTAATATTCCGAGCAGTACGTATGTTGATGTTGCGCTGAGATATCTACAAGAAAAGGAATTCAAAATAACGACAGAAAGAGACTTTAGTCATTTCTTGCTTTTCTTTTAGCTTTGTTTTGTAATTGCAGCTTATCTGCTTGCACATTTTTAAAATTTGCAGCGCCCCTTTGAGATGAATAATTAGAGCAGTCAGACATGGTTTGGAATGTACATAGCTTTGTTTCGAGTAGGTGCTTCTGCATTGTGAATTGAACTGAAAGAAAAAAAGCACCACTTTGTTTCTTCAGGACAGTGAGATAATAGAAGCCACTATACTATAATAATAACCCGTGGGTATGCTACTTAGGGGTATAGACAGATCGAGTTCACGCGAAGAAGTTTATATGGTTTGTGATCGAAGAACGTAGATGGCTGGCTGGTTTTGGTTAGTTCAGAACTAATTATAATGATTCATTCGTTTGTGTAACACAATTCTCCAACAATTGTAAACTTATTTATAGTATTATGCTGTATGTTTTTTGAACAAGATAATATAAACCTCTCCCTGTATATGTAGGTACAGCACTTTCTACACGAGAATACAATTAGGGATGTATAAAGGTAATGTGAAATACGTAGTAAACATATACCGATCAAACGCATTCGTATCGTATCCCTTTAAGAGTGACGTAATATTCGAATGATCGAAAGTCATTACAGATTAATATGTAATCATTTATTGCAATTGCAATTCATTTCTTATGCATTTTTAAAAATGAAGCCACGTTGAATTAGCGATGTTGACTACGGGTTCTATGATTGGTTTGCCAGTAGTACTTACAGTGTGTAGGCTATGAATCTCATTGAATTTGTATTTGATGTACTCTGTCACTCATTGTCAGCTATATACACATTCTTGATTTTATAGTCGGGAGTAGCTCATGAAAGGTTCGTTCTTCGACTATAAAGTCTACAGATTATTAACTGATAGATTATTAACTGCCACAGTGCATACAAGTAGTATGACATGAAGTTGAGGGTAGGACACGACATTATATTTCTTCAGTAATAAAATGGGCCAACACCACAACGTTTGGATTGTGGGATTTGTGCTGATTGCTAAGTACCATTATAAGGCAGTATGACTTAATCGTCTGATTAACTAGCAATCGATTGCTTACAAGAACCTATAGATAAATCCACACACTAATGCAGCTAATGTTCTAAGGGAAAGGAGCATTAATAAAAATGAAAGCTCTTTGCTAAAAAAGATCAAGTTTGGAGGGTGGGGGTCAAATCAGTGAGTAAAGTACATGACAGGCAAAGTTAACATCACCATCCTCATAATATAATGCAAGTAGTCACAAGTAGTGCTTGTACGTACATTTACTGTCTGAAAAACATCGAGATTTCTACTGTAGTGTTCAGGACTCTCATTAAATACTCGTTCATAGTGTCGCATTATATTGGTGGATGATGGCTAGTTAGTAGTACGTAATGATTAAATATTTGGAGGGATATACATGTCGTAGTCCGATTGACTCACCACCCCAATGGAATCACAATGATTCATTGGACAGACCAATGACTCATATATGCTATGTTGGTACATAAGAAAATGTCACTAGAATCGGAATTAAGCCTTGTAACACAGATATATATATTCTCAAACTAATTTTAAACTACACCCTATTAAAAGGGATATTCTATCAATCAGAACATATGTGATTCGAATGGCCTAGACAGTTTGAGTGTGATCCTATTCCTATTGGCGTGGCGAGTCAATCAGACTGCGACATTACGGCTATTATATAATTTGACAAGTGAGACAATCTTTGTAAGAAAATATTTACTCTAGACTCAGACTGAATCATAAAATCACTAAAGATGAATACTAATATACTTGTAGATGGATGGTGGTAGATGAAATAAATATGTATGTATAATATAATAATGCGTGTAGGTAGCAGATTACGTATTTAAATGTTATGCATGTAGTGTGAAGAAATGTAACTGGAACAATGACATCCTGCGGCGTCTCCTTTGGTCGAGCCTAAATGAAATTCAGGAGGAGTGTAAGTATACCGAGTGCACGACTGCAGTGACCCGTCCAACCAGTTGTTGTTTGTGTAATTACCAGTTTATTTTGTAGATATACAGAATGGCTAATACAATTAAAGAAAGTTAATCAATGAGATCTTTTCTGTGTGCCAGTCAATTCAAATCAGACAGTCTATAGCCTCCCATACTTTAGTATGCAGAGCAGTTAATGATCATTAAGTCAATTAGCAATGATGTTGATATAAGTAAGCCCCACAAAGTATGCTTAATGATGTAATGTTTTAATTTCCCCTGACAATACAAATAAAGAGCTTGTGCACTGGCACTTGGACATGCATTATTAGCCAGCATTGTGTATATCATATCACCCATTGCCATCATCTTTATAGGATTTGCAACGTATGCACTTGTATGTACATAAACAGATTAGTACATTCTATTTGTGCATTAATTACAACTTCAAATACACTTACGATACAATGCGATTGTTGTTCATGAACAAAGCAACACTTAGTCGACATTTATTTATTGTGTCTATATTCTTGTATTGCATCCTCAAAAATTTTAATAAAGAACATCCTCTCAAGGTGTCAAGCACCCAGAGCAACTTTTTCTAAATTATATTAATGACTGTCTATGTAAGAGCACCGTGACCACACTGTCAATTGTAGATGGTTATAATTTAGACAAGACAAGACAGGACAGTGCACTCATGCCGCTTGGTTATACTTATTTCTGTTGTGCTTAGTCAACATTCGCATTCAAATAGAATTATGGAACGGCTATTATGATAGTTCCCAGAGAATGAGTGAGGTTAACTGTGTCAAAAATCAATTTCTTGACTCCTTGTAAGGAACGGCGATAATTGAAGTTGTGTGTACTTATGGGTTTCCTGTTTTATAAGGGCATCTTTCTTGTAGGATTTCGACAGCGATTTTTTTCAGTGGTGCACCGTACTTTAATTGAAATACCACAAGATGCAAATGACGCTGAAATTAAGGCAGCTCTTGATAAGATGACTTCTAGGGAAATTGAAAAAATGCCCCATTTTATTTGCGCTTCTAATTTATTACCAAACATGGCGCAAACTGTGGTGAACACAATTGGACATACACAGTTGGCAAACTATTGTTGGCGGGAGATAATCTAAATACAAACAGGACAAAAGAAAAATGTCGGTTTGAATTATTCATTATAAGCATTGTGCAAATACAATTTTCTCTCCAGATTCAAATGAAGATTTTACGTCTTATGTATTAAATATGTTTGCTCGATGCATTTACAAGTTCGAATCTAATATTTTATACGTGCATAGCAAGATTTTTTGTATCACTGCTCGTTTGTCAAAAACCTAAAAGAATTTGAAGAGTATCTCACGTGGAATTACCATGTCTTTACGAGTACACTCGTGATCATCCTCACAGAACGAGTACAACCACCCGACTAGCCCATCTTAAGAAAGCTTATATAATTGCAAGTCGTAATTCTTAATTGTGATTGTTACCTTTTAGCAAGTTCCCAAAAGATTCGCACCTTATACAGTACGGAGATAATTACATTTGTTTCTAATTATTTATGCAATCATATGCAATGAAACAGATACTATACGTGACCAACCCAAGATGCGATATGTAAAAATAAACTTATTAATTACAGCACACAGTCATCATCGCACAAGATAGTCCAGTCGCGTTGTGTACGAATTGAATGGAGTATTTATTATGTAGTTCTAGTTCTTGTGTAGATGGTATTATTTGAAGCTGTCACGTCAATCCCATCTAGCTTCCAGGTTAGATACCAGGAATAACTTATTTACTAGCTACAAGTTACACATAGCAGTTAACCAACAATAATTAAATGTATATAAGCAACCATGTAAATGTAAATTAGTAAATGGAATTGTCTTGATTTAACTGACAATCAGTGCACCGCAAAGGCTACAAACTCACCACATGCAGCATTTAGCATTAAGGCAGAGAAGAGTTAAATCATGCAAGACAATCGGCTTCAACTTATTGTTAGCTAACTAACTCATTGCAAACAGACAGACAGACAAGCGAGTGAGTGAGACATTGAAAGATTGTCTTCAGCTTTCATATTTATCTTCCGCTGAATCATTATGGGCAATTTTGCCTCCGGAAATCCTTCTAACACTCGTACACACACATACATAGTAGTACACATCAAAGCACGGAGAGAGAGAGAGAAAGACTGACAACAATCAACTAAAAATACTTTGAGCAAATATACATATACATATGCCGGCCGACCATGCTTCAAATTACAGAGCAGTTAGCCAGGTTACAAGCATGCTAATTATTTGTATAATAAAGGAGGTTCTTAGAGATAACTAGATGAAGGCACCATGAATATGAATGAACGTTGATATTTCCATTTTGAATTGTAATGACGCAAATAAATGGTCCACATACACAGCAAGTGGACATGAAGTATGGTGGAGCATGACAGCAAAACACAGACAGAACACAATAACCATGCACATAGTAAAACATACACACACATAATGCCTACCTACGTATTACATGCTGTTTCTATCATAATCATAATGTTCAAAGGCTTGGCTTCGTAGCCCCAGTGACCTATTGCCTAAGGCTAATTAATTGTCTATGGATTTTCTGATTATTTTCTCTGTTACTTGCACATAGTAGTATTTGCCTATACCTACTACCAACGTGTGTATTCGTTGTACTTTAGAAATTTTCGCAGAGCCCATACCACAAGCACACACATAAGTGAATATTTGTATATTTAAAGACTGTGTACACTTTGTAGATTGTCTGGAAGCTCCATTATTATTATTTTGTTTATTATATAAGCGTAGAAATTGCGAGAATTGAATGAACCCACAAAGCTTTGCTATAGTGGTCTGGCCCTAATGCGTTTTGCTATGCTATTTTGTGTGACTGGGACTTGAATTAATTGTGTGTGAAAGCACAGAGAGATGTACTAACGATATGAATGTGCGTGCACACATCGACGAGACTACGACCTGTAAGATTTGTTATGAGCAAAGAAGTGTTACAGTATGTGTACTGTACTACTAATGGCAGAGTTTCGATATAAACAAAAAAGAATTCTTCGTTGTATAATAAACAAACAGTCGTATCCCCCAAATTGCACCTTGACACATCTCCACAACTCATCATCAGCGTATGTATGTACGCAGCACGTAGATTGAAAAACGTTACATCCCCCTTACCTCCACTACTATACATACACATCATAACAAACAAGCGTACGTTTTCAGCTTATTGATCTGAGTAGTTCATTGATTCATTCATTACTTCACTCTGTAATAATGCCTGCTGCATCCACTAGTCGTAAAGTAGAAGCCTAAGGAGTCCGTGGCTAATTACTTGACTGTGCACGAGTCTTCTCGCAGCACACAAATTGGCATTGGAATATTTCCTATGCACACAGTCTACCACTTGGATGATGTTGCGATTGTTAGCATCTGTCTGGAGCTACATTCTTCTACTGTTTCTTTGCGTACACAGTGAACTAACTACCAAACGACTAATTTATGCAACCACTGAATGCTAATTGTAAGAGCTTAGGGGGTATAGCTTCCAACGTCTAATGACAATATGTTAGTATGAACAGTAAAAAAAAAACTGGAGTACCTTTATCGATATTAATTGTGTGCCTAAGTTAGGGAACGCATTTATACTAATTGTAAGTATGTGTGGTGTAGACTGTCTATAGGTGGATGAAAAGTCAAAATTGTAAGTAGGAGGCGGTCTGCTTACGTCGTACAGAGTAATCTTCTTTGTACACATGCATACTACGTGGTAATAGATAATATAAAGTAACTGGGAATTTGTTGACACTCAGAGATGTGTGGTATTTCCACTTTAGTGTTTGTTTTGCTTGAGACGTTAATGCTAATTGTCATCCGTGAGTGATTTTTGAAGGTACGACACTAATGTACGTGCTGCGTATACCTACTATGTATACGTAACTACTGTAAGCAGATGTGACTTGACTGCACAGCTAAAGCCAGCAAGAAAGCCACTTCTTTTGTCTGGAATTGTACGGCTCTTCTGTGACTGGGTGCTTTGCTTGAACATAGAATTACTATCGTTAAAGAGACTTTTCTTGTTTGAACCTTCTTTAAGGTCACCAGTTTCATCCTAATTGATGGAGAACTCACTCACTATATTTTGAATAATGTATTCAAATGACATTTTTTACTATGGTAAATTTATTGCTTCGTTACGCTCAATAATTGAAACACCATCCATCAATTACTAGGTTCTTGTGTGCGCTTCCGTAGTAAAAACGTTTTCCACTCCATTCATTCATGCTTCCTTTTCTTATGGCTACTGACAGCATTTTATTGTGCTTGGTGATAATTACATTAGGGAAGTGAATAACGAATTTTCTATACAACTACAGCGTATATATGCTAATATCACCTTCATGATGAATGTGGAAAGGTTTGTACTTACTTGTAGACAGGATTTCGTGGAAATTGTGGGATATTGACTTACAAAGTTAATACTAATCGCTTATGCAACCAACGTAGCATCACTACTGTGAAGTTACTAAACGGATAAAGCCAGTTTTTTGTCCAAAGACTTTGAAAAAAGCGTTTATATAGTCACACTCAATCTATTGTCTATTGCATAATTGCACTTAAAGAATCGACAGTCACATTCCTCAGTGTACTTCGACTGGAAATAATTTTTGCAAGAGTAGACAGCAGACAGTTTATACATTTATCATAATAACAAATTTTATGACTTGAAAACTTGAATGAGATGAGATGCGACTGTCTGATAGGTTTAGGTTATCTACCTGCCCGACAATAAAACTGCACGTTAGACGATAGAAGGCAGTACATGTACGATATGATACTGCAGGAGGATCACGACTCTTCTATACGCACCTTTCCTCTTCCCAAGGCATATATAAAAATGGTAGATCTTGATACGTAGTCGCTGACAGGTCAATGGGGGACTATATGCAGCAATGGGTTATAAAATAGTACTTATTCCTGTGATAATGATTTTCTTGAGACCATAATAATATATTAAACTTGTTTTGCAGACCGAGAGCAGAGCTTTACAGAGAAGCAACGCTATGACGGATGGTACAATAATCTTGCTCATCCAGAATGGGGCTCCGTTGGTAAGAAAATGATATTA
>JABASC010002433.1:0-17642 GCA_019776185.1 Plutomurus gul | reverse complement strand
CCACTCATGCCTGGCATTGGAGGAGGGGGAGGACCACTCATGCCTGGCATTGGAGGAGGGGGAGGACCACTCATGCCTGGCATAGGAGGAGGAGGAGGAGCTACAGAGGAACTAACGAGATTACCTGGAAATGAGGTGGAAGGACCGCCAAGAAAATCAGGCAAAGGAGGAGGAGGTGGTGCTGGTGCACCCAAAGAGGAACTTGGCATTGGAGGAGGAGGGGGTGGTGGTGGATTTTGAGATTCGCCTTCAACAGGAGATGAGAAATCGAGATTTATTTTTGTATTCAAACTCTATAATACAAAAATTCTCATTATTTTCAATTTCGATAAAAATATTATTTATTGATTTCAAAATGCTCTACGCATTACCTGGATTTCATTTAATGTTTTCAGCTTTTCCACTTCCTGTTCTAGCTCTTGAATCTTCTTTGCATATTTTTCTAACAATTCTGCAGTTTCACCACGAACAGAAAAAACTTGAACTTCGTGTTCCGCTTCTTTTTTGCACAAGATATCTTTGTGCTCACGTTTAAGTCCCATCACCACTTGCTGAAACTCTGGAAATGAGAGACGCAGCACCCGAAAAACAGATTACATACATTGTTTTTAACAAAACAGTGAAATGGAAACAGAAGGGGTTTAAAAAGGATAGCATACTATAAAACTGAATTCCCAAATATTAAATATAAACTAAAAAGTAAAAAATTCATTTTAAACATATAAAAGCTCATCCACAACATTCAATTAGATACAGTACATGTAAAGAAAAGTGAGCATCAAGTTCATTTAGTAAGTACATAAATGTTAATTACAATGAGAAAGACAGTGAAATTAAGAAATGTGAGTTGGGGTACGTGAAGGCAAAGTGCATTAGTAATACGGACGGACCTGCACCTGGAACCTCAAGTGGATTGTCAACTCGAGTGAGGTCAATCTCGCTCTCAAAATGTATGACTGTTTTAGGCACTGTTCCTGGTTCTGGTAAATGTTCCGGAGACAAAGTTCGACTACTACATTCTGAATTTTGAGCACCACCAACACCATTTCCTTCTCCTTTTGCAAACACCAATTCCAAAAATTCCAATGTAAATATATCCAATAATAGTTTAAGTAACTTATTTACACAAAACCACAATAACCAGCTAACCAACAACCCTCATTCCGATTTAAACAAACATTAAAATTTGTTATAAATCAACACATCTAAAATCTCAACTATTAGTTCATTAGTAACGAATATATAAAAATTAAGTTAGTAAGCGAGTTAACCAAAAATATTATTCTTTATTGCTAGCTTCCAACAGTCATAGGTGGTCAGCCATGAAACATTGCTGGTTGTTATTACTTGTCTACTAGACCTTGTCAAAAGAGAAGATTGATTTTCGGTAAAAAATCATACAACAAAAATATACAAAAAATCGCAGATTGATTACCAACCTACTCGTTATGATGATAAACAAAGTGTACATTGTCAGTACTCACGTAAATACATACATATGACAAAACTAAAAAAAACAGGTGCTTTAAACATAAACATACCAGCTTCTGTGTATTTTGCACCGTTCCGAGCTGGAGTTGTGTTGTCATGTGTAGGCGGCCATGACACTGGAGGCAGTTTGCCAGGCACTTGGCAAGACACAGCAGGAGATTCCGAGTGAGACCAATAGTACATCAAGTCAGCCTATTTCAAACAAAGGAAAATTCCACTTAAGCATTGCAGTTGATCATCATAGCTTACTTCATATTCTTCATGTATAATAATTGTACATATGTGTGCTATAGTTCCACAAAAAGGGCCAAACCCTCACCCTAAAAATGGAATCCAAAGGAATAGTTTCACTTTCCTCGATTTGTTTTAAAACGCCGGCAGCCAGCAGTAAAGTACAAAATTGGGTGGCTAATATTTTCAGGTCTTGAGGAGCCAGAATATCTCTCAAATAGTGATCCTCTTGTAGAGATGATACGAACCAATTTATGAGCATTTGCCCTATCGAAATATCATAAATACTTGGTGAATTATTTTCGTAAATAAATTGCAATTATATCTAAATATTAAAAAATGACAAAAAATACCTTCAAATTTTTCATAGATGCGGAAATCGAGTTTTTCGGGAAGGAACTTGGGTTTGGAGACAGCCTTAGAAAGGAGGTTACTCTGACTCTGTTGCTCAGCAAGAGTAAGACTTGCAACTTTTCGCAGTACGTTCGAATCTGGAAGGGGAACATCGGATACGGAATTATAACGTCTGGGTGGGGCGAAACTTCCTCCTCCACTTCCTCCCGAATGATCAAGTTGTCCATCGAGTCCTGTATCATCAGAAATAAAGATTTCACTAGTAAACATATTAAAATCCGTATTCCCACCCTGCTGCTGTTGCTGTAACCACTGAACAATATCTTGAGAATCTTGAGTCTGAAGCATCATTAGCCAATCTGCACAACATTGACAGTGTTTCAATGTACTATTCAGAAAACTTTCCTTGCACGCTTCACAACCGCAATCAACACATACACATGCTCGATATTGCTCCTCATCGCTCTCGTTGTGACCGGACACAATTTCTCCCTGACTACAGGTCAACGGAATACTTTGAAGGCTACCACCGTCCCCTCCTTCTCCGATCCTCCCTTCGAATTGAGTGACTAAACTACGACTACCACCACAATAAGAGTCCTCTTTCTCCGAGCTATTTTGTGAGTCCTCAGCCAACAACAGTAAGTTAGGCTCTGCGTGGAGATCTACAGGTTGTTCTCCACCTTCGTCATTAGTTTGTATTGGAATTGGGGAAGGAGGAGTAGCATTTAAACCATTATGATTGTTATCCCTTGCAAAGTGCAATCGTCGACGAATCAGAATGAACACAATCAGAATGATGGGTAAAACCTCCATTAGGAAACAGAATAGAAGCACATGAATTTCAGCCTGTGTGTAGATACCCGCCTGGGAAAAATTAAGATACCTGACTAGGTATGTCATATCGTAATAATTATTGTCTTCTGCAAAGAAAGCACTGGCAGTAGTATTGGTTTCGGCGCTGTTACACATTTTGTGATTCAAGAGAGATTTCCAAAGATGAAAATAATCCATAGTACGCTATTGTACTAGAATGAAGTTACATAGTATACACGTTCACTTTTGTGTGTAGTAGATGATTCTGTGGGCTTGTTGCAATATAAAAGACTAAACATGTTTGTGATTTGTGAAATTCAAACTCAACACATAAATCATAAAACTATCATAAAAATCATCAATCAAATGATTAGGCTAGCGCTACCGGCTAAAATGTCTTGGAAACAATGCTTTATTGCCGATTACAGTCGAAGCTTACGTAGAACTACGGACTGTGGATAGTTCACTCGTTCAGTTTTTGTTGAACAGTACAAGCTATGTATGTACGTGTGCAATGCAAAGCTGCTACTATATTGATGTACACATCAGTAAGGTACAGTATTTGTAAGTACGTCCTAGGTGGTAAGTTTACTTCATGATCATAATATTGTACAATTGTATAAATAACATGAAATCATGGAAATGAACACTTACGTTCTTCACTATGGCTGTATCGGTACAAAATATCAATTTTAGCTCCCATCTCAAAAATAAACTAATTTCAGACGCAACACATGAAATCAGGCAGAATATTTATTATCTACAGATCATTTTAACGAACAAATATCCTGCACTCTAATCAGGATAGTCGCAAACACAGGGAATACACAATAAAAAAAACTATTTATTAAACACAATTCAAGACAACACACAAGGCACATTATTCGGAACAAGCACAAAAACCAGACGTGCAACGAATTCCTTAATTTTCTCGAGACACTGGTCGACAAATGAGACAAAGCGACTGCAGGACGCGTCGTTGAAAGTTGAATGCACATATTATTAACATTGTAGTGGTAGTAAGAAGAAGAAAGATCTTTTAGAACCAGAGCAATTCATGAGCTCTCCAATGAATCTAAAGCAAAACTAAATGGTCTTGCTGAAATTTTGACAGAAAAACTGCCTGTGAGACATTTAAAGTGGACCAGACTTACCACGTACGAATGATAGCCAGAGCAAGTTAACTACTGAAAGCCATCTAACCACTCAAAATACATTACGAGTGCAGTCTAATTGCAAATAACATTATGATGCTGTTTGCCAAGCCATAAAACAAAAGTCATTCATTCATTCAATCATGATTCATACTTTTGTCTACATATCTACCACTACTATACTTGCATTACATTGTACTTGCTGTTTAGGTAGCACAGGATACAGTTTAAGGAAGGTATTAGTGCAAGGTATGAAGCATAAATAGTGGAGTTTGGGCTCACTCGCACCACACAGCAAAGCAACACACATAAGCTAATAGACAACAAACAATAGCGTATGGCACGAACGATACCTGAAATCTGCAGGAACTCTTTGCCCTATTGTATTCTGTATAGTTAGCAAAAGGTAGGTAGCAGATTGTTGTAGTGCATCATACCAACTGCCTATTGTGCTCTACTCTCTAGTTTCTATCGTTATATCATATATTTAAACATATAAGTAATGTGCATACTTATATCTGGAATAGCTGTGATGTTATATGACTAATACCATGGTATTGCCTGCCACTACTAGTACAGTAAACGAGTGAGGCTTAGTCATTCATTTAGTCATTGTACTAGTCAAGTCACCACCATTTCACTCGTGGTAATCAAAAGGAAGAGCTTATGAGAAATTATGCTATAATAATAACGCATATATTTATGTTGTGTAAAAGGTAGTAGTAAAAGTTATAGAAGAAAGTCTCACTTCATCTAGAAAATTGCAATAAGCAACAAAAAAAATCGCAGAGTAATATACACTGTAATCACGCAAGCAAACACATATTTACATGTACGTGTGGATAATCTGTGTAAACAATCATACGTTGGAGGTAAACTTAGATCATGTAAGGAGGTTTTACTTTTTGGCTACTCATTTATTCAGTAATATTTACTGTAAACAATGATGAAGTAAAGACATTCCTATTATTATATTGTATAATAAGAAAGAATTACTTCTTGTTCCTGGCTATCTCTTCACCTCCACTGGCATTCAAGTGCACTTTGGTAAAAGAATTCAGAAAAAGCACGACAGATTTTTAACGATATAATTACTACGTAATAATTGAGCAAGTACATAAGGTCTACCCTCTGCGCGCTCTGTAGCAATTAGCTGACAAAATGACTTTTCAACCCTTGCCTCTGTACAATGCAATTGTTCTACGGCCAAATGTGGTGTTTACTGCATTCGTAATTGCACGTAAGACAGAGTGAATGATTCGAAAAAGGTAGCCACCGACAACAAACAAAGTTGCTACCTACATTAAGCACAAAACATGAACAGAGAACAGAATATTCAGTACCAACAATAAGTATGAGTACTCACAATCAGACAGCTGGTTATTTATGTATCAAGTCATAATCATAACAATAATATGCCTACTAGTCGATGCGTGAATATAACATTTAACCAAGTTACAGAAGAAATGATAAAATCCTTTCTATCATTTCTATCAGCACAATAAACGGTAAGCTCACTTATATGTATCTAAGCGAAATGAAATATAATAAAAGTACCTACATACGTCTAAAGGGAAGTTGCATTACTTTCTGCGTTTAACTAGGAGCCACCTGAGTGCAACGCGAACATTATTCTTCGAGTAGAGGATTATATCACACTCTGCATCGCATCCATGTAGTATAAGTGTAGTCATTCTTCTTACATTATTCATCATCACCGTGGCTTATTGTATTTGTACTAACTACTAACAAGTAAGTAAGACTCAAGGCACAAAGCCCGGTCACTATATAATATACACACACGCGTATACTACGTACACTGATCGTGAGAGGAAAGCACAATAACTAATAACACATGGAAATTGTTGAACTGACCTCCTTTTTACGCTTGGGATTTGGAAAATGAATTTCAATTTATTCACCTAATGTACTCAGCATTCAAGCATTGAAGTGAATTTGCGCCCTGGCCTGACTACGATAAACTTCACAAGACCCTTATTGTTACTGTTGATTGTGAGACTTCGCTAAAAGTCATCCCCAGTGTGTATACTCTTTGAGCCAACAATAAGATCCATTGTTGCATTCTTTTGTATTGTACCATGAGGACGTATCTTTGTAAATGCCCATTTACTTGATGCAATGTTCATGGAGTGAATTGTCGACCGTGGTTTAGCATATAATTTACTGTAATGTGTAGCGTTAGCGCGGACATTCTTCTCCCTCATCTGCGCTCCATTTCGAAAGAAAAGAAGGCTGAATTCTTCCATTCTATACTCTTTGAACAAAAGCACTTGTGAGTACGTTGATTCTCATCATAATAATCGATAATAAATGTGTTTCTATCAGTATGAATATCTATAAATGCTGTTATATGTAGTTAAATCGTACCACTGTAACAGACATGACTTCACAATGTGTGAGCTGTTACTTTATTGTACTACCAAACCTCTACAAAATCAAAGCAAGCGTAGAGGTTGCCTACTTTGTGAAATAGCATTAAAAGTATAAATACGGATGGACATAACCAAAGTGGAATCTCCAATGCATACACACATGTAACACATGTGTCAGGTAGTACATAGAGGTAATGTAGTAATTGTGTACTAGAACTTATTCCGGATTTTTACAATGTTCTGTAGTATGTAAGTTTTCGCTAGAATCGTAGTGCAGTTTGAAGCTAAAGGATTGGCTGAGCACAGCGTAACAGTGCATTATTGGCAGACCATGACTATCCAAATGATTGTACAAATTAAAGTACACGACTATGACTAAACTGTATGACGACTGAAACTTGGCTTGACTTGACAGGTGGCAAACCAAACCCTTCTTTCCACACTAATCTCTCTTTACTATGCGCATTATTTTATCTTCTTTGCTGCAGCTCAACAGTCTCTCTCATCCATCCACTATACATGCTCTCGACTTTGTATACAATGTACAATGCCATGTACAATACCCAATTCGCGATATTGTTCCTATTAAATCAAGTATGGATGTGGAGTAGAATGAACCATTGTGTCTATTATTTCTAAACTTGTACTTTAGCTACACTGCCACATAATGCAGGTACACATACAATTACTACGTACAACGACCACAACATTCCATCCTAATGTTTCCCATTGTTGTAATTACACTGAAATCAACCATTAAGTCATGTCATAACGAAAGCAAGGAAGGAAACGAGCGAACTCTCTGTGCGAGCAAATTCCATTGGCAAACTGTGAACGAGGTGGTGCGGTGTATTGTTGTGGTGCTGGCTACAGCAGCATATGTACAATGGTATGTAACAACATTCAACCTATTAGGCAACTACTACTAGAAAATAATCAAAGGATTTCGACCGCTTGTCACTTGTCACTTCAAGTGTCAAATTCCACCATCAAGCACCTGGAACGAAATGTTATGCCCATTTCTCTAACTAACTGCACATCCGTATTCCTCTCTCAGAGAGTATTGCACAAGTTTGCATAAGGTTGCCAAATGGGAAATGATCTGAGTGTGACGACCTGATGGAAAATTGACATGACAGCTGACCTGGCACAGCCTAGCAGTATATTATATTGGTGGTAACAAGCAGTAGTTTTAATGGTATGAATTACTTCGGTCTAGAGTGCAAATAGCAATACAAAGGTAATTTTTTTGGTGCCGTGTTTCCTTTTCCTGATATGGAGTGGCGTAAACGTGCTCCAACATTAAAACACGTTAACTATGATACTGAGAGTAGCTTATTTAGTCGATATAAATAAATGCTAGAGAATTTCCATAAAATGTTTCTTACCACCGGCAAGGCACTGTTCGCTTACTGTAGAGTCTTTCCTTCCGCCAAGCAGATTCGATGCGGGTAGTTCGTCAACTGGCGAGGACACTGAACTTAATTCTACTTTCCGTTTGCGGGTGAGGGTAAAAGAAGTGGCGAGAGACCTTTGAGTTCCACTGAAAAAACAAACAAGTCGGGTCACACATAAATTACCAATCCAATTGTTATTGCAGAACTTGAGAAGATAAAGATCGCAGAGCTAATTTTTATGCAGTTCTAGTATTATACTTGGATAAATAGTATAGAACTGTATTATTTTCTGCGCTTGAAATATGTATAGAACTCACATTAATGCATTCAACTTTATCAACTCCTATCACTACCAGTGCACACTTGCTTCTTGTACGATGAAGATGCATGAGTAAATAGCAATCATAATAATATCAGTACACCATGTCATACACAGTGCTACTTATTCCTTCATATACTACTGCTACACAGAATAACGCAACCAGAATTCATGAACTAAACGTAAACGAACTCACAAAAAAGATGTGGAGTGGCCCACGTTCGTCGTAACGGGCGTATATAGTATATACATATATGTACATTATACATACATACTTTCCTCTGCTCTATATACATATCTGCTATTAAAAATTCTTTACAAGCGTATTGCATTGCTCAGTTCCAAAAACAAAACCCCGTGGCTTAAAAGCAAAATATATAGCGAAAATGGCAATATTTCTGATTTATGACACAACAACTCTTGGTAGTCAACCATCTTATCTTAAGCGTCACTTGATTTGAATTGATTTACAACTCTGAGAATGATGGAGCCTGCCAACTTTGAGATTCTCCACTTGAAGGAATCTCTTCACATTTCACTTTGACAGGCAACAAGACTTTTGCAGCTTCCTTTGGTATTGTTATTGCTAGATTATTCAAACATGAAATATGAAAATGGAAATTCTCCTCATATAACACAAAAGTAGATGAGAGCAATATCCAACTCACAAAGATTTTCCTTTAGTGTGCTGAAGACACGACACAATTCTTCTGTCTAGATACTCAGAAAAGGAACAAGAAGTTCCGTCCGTTCAACCAAATATCATTTTACTCTAGGCAAATTATTACTTCATGCTTTACGGATTTCTGTAATAAGCAGAAACTGACTTAATGTATAACAATATTATCGAAAGAAGTGATTTCTCAGGAAAGTTGCGTGGTAGGCAATCTAAGTTCTAATGCAAATTCAACGAGTGTTGGTAACAAGATAACAACATGCAAGCCCTAACTCATGCACTCATATGTACGTATATAAATATATACATGTATGTATAAGTGTCTAAAATCCTAATACGTAAATAACATCACACACACGCTATATTCAAATGTGTGCTAAATTATTAGTATGTTCGCGTACAAATCAGCATGCACTTAAAAGTCAACGAACCAATATTATATCCAATCAAAATGATAACCCTAACGAAAAAACTAAATCAAAGTGTGTTACTACATTATGCCAAAGGAGAAATAGATTTTCGTTGGTGAACGCGAACAATAAATCTCGGGCAGACAATCTTCTTCAGTACACTCAGGAAAACACATTGAAAATTATTTAATTTGTGTCTGTATACTTACTTGCTGTTGAAGGCTGCAAGGTCGGAAGTTGAGGAGGGTGCCAGCGTGGAGGCAAAGACTTGACCCTCATCGTCAATTTCTAACAGATTCCCGTTACTTTCGGCTGTAGGCATGATCAACTGTAAGATTGCAAAATAATTGCTTAAAATTGCGGTACACTTTGTAGTAATTCTGCTTACGACTTTATCTCAAATTTTATTCACTAATAGACAACTTTACCTATACTACTACACGGCAAGATTTACTGGTTTCTGCTCTCTGACGAAGAAGCAAATTGATCCAATGTACTACCAGAAGATCTCTCATGCACAATGTACAGGTATTGTACACAAAGGAAAATTTGGTACGGGTCACTCAACAATTCCTTATAGCGTTTACTTTAAAGTAATCTCAATTCTTATCGGTGGCTTATATTGAAAACTTTGAATCTAAACTGTACGATTATTTATTGACTGAGTAAATACTTAAATATAGAACCAATACAAGTGACTTCTCTAATGAATCTTAGATGCTTCTTCTTTACAGTTTTCTTTCTAAACACAATACGAAGAAGATAATAAGTAAAGGAAAGATAACTGTGCTTACAAAACCTTACAAACCTTACAAAACCAGGTAGCACATCAAAGTTGGCCTAACTTTGACTTTAATAAATACACATAACAGTGTTTATAGCTAATCGATATTAGTCTTCCTTAACATTTACCCAGCTTTTCAAAGAAACAAAAACATTTATTGCTATAGTTTGTATTGAAGGTAATGAAAGCTTTCACACGAAGGAACCAAGGAACGACAGTCGTTTCGGGATCTTCTCATGTCTGCGTTCCTCACACTTATGCAAGAACATGATAAAAATGCAAAGTATATATAATGCGTAACGTAACGTGATGTTCTGCTCATTTTCAGATGTTGACTCTCTTGTGGAAGGAAAGGAAGGCATATATGATATATTATAGATACTCCTCTACAATATGTAATGAAATACAATCAGCTTCTATATCCTATGTATTACGTTCGTAAGTATCGCTTCAGCATTTGTTCATCTGCTCTGCTCGTTACCTTCGCTTTGCCTCTAAATTGCGAACTGAATTGAAATTCAGTTAAACTTTTAAAAACCGTACGCCTTGGCAAACAAGATTATGTTGTATATTATGCTCTCCTCAGCTCGCACTCCTCTGTTTGTACCTTCAAACGACTGAGGCATGCATGCAATTTGTGATTGTTAAAGCACTGCACAGTACATTATAATATTATTGCGTGTGCATGCTTATGACTTTATCTCGCTACCTAAAAGAACGCTTAAATCAGAGATGTTTTTGTGGTATTTCCCTGTGTTTGTCTTTCAAAGCGATTTTATACGAGAAGACACACTACATATTACTTTCAAGTAAAAAATGAAGTGCATATCTGTCTAGAGCGGATAGAGATTACTTGCATACACCCATACTGTATTATCTGTACGTACCGTAGTCAAAAATTTGCATGGACAGCAGGGTGAGAGCATGAATGCGAATCATCATTGTATTTACATTATTACGTGAAGTGAGGGAACGTCATAACGTATTTTATGCATGTAAATGTAGACAATATGATGTATATTTGTACACATTACAAACATTACGGTAGAATTTGCATTTCTCAACATGGTACGACTTTGACACGACGATAGTTATGTCAGCAGGAGGAATTAAATCTTAGCAAGCTCATGTTTGTGTGCAAATCTCCTCGCGTTGCCTCTCTCTCTTTCTCTGCCTACGCTTTTGTTACACTGCATTTCGTTTGTGGAATGGAATGCCAGAAGTACGCAGAGGCGCAAATCAATTGACAATAAAAATTGACATCATGTATGTACTTACATATGTACGTTCACAGACAATGAAACAATACATGGCAAGGTTCCTTAAGACTGCAGGCTCTACCTGTCTACGTTGAAGTTAAGTGTTGGCAAAGTGCAAATGTAATGCAAGGTGGTTTCATTAATTGACTGATAAAAATGCTCAACCTACTACCTCCTATGTACTACTACACATATTTAATTGTATAAAATATTCATCTGAGATTAATTATTGCTATAACGTTCAATTCTGTACACGAATGGTTTCTAATTCCTAAAACGCGTATACATGTGTCCGTAGTCCGTGTAGTGCACATTTGGGAACAAACTGCTATAGTCTGTGAAGGCACTTACTCTGAGGTTTTGCAAGATGTACACATACAGGATCTATATTTAGCTTTTCAGACAAGACAAACACTAGGAAACACAAGTGATAATGAGTAGTCGTATTTAGAGTGTTTTCACGTCAAACAGATTTGGCATGTCATATATCATGAGACTCCTACCTAATTATAAGCTGTTGGCTTCGTTAAAGCTTTAAATTTTATTTCTCCAAGCCCAGTACTGCGGTGCTCTGGTCGTATGTAGGAACACTTCGAACAGGATTTATGGTCGCATAAAGAATGTGAATAAAAAATTAAAGAGGAAAACTAATAATAGAAGGATAAATGAGCAATGCAAACCTCGATCGAGTCGATGCTGAGTTGGTCGCTGTGATTTTTTAAAGTGTCATCGTCTCCGTCATCTTGCGTCAACAAATTGCCCAGTGCCGAGTAATAGCTCTCCGTGACACTCACACCTGTAATATGTAATTCAAAACACTCATTCACATGTAAAACAGCTGGCTCCCCTATCAATCACTAACTGCTACTCATAAAAGTATTAGATATCAGCCTAATAAATTGTATAGGTATCAAATGGCACGGAAGGATTAGTAGAGTATTGGCATAGAACCATCATCACAGAACACAAAGAGGTTCTTATAACGTTCTCTTATTCTTTACGGATGAATGGGTAAGGTGAAGCGGACGTTCTACATGCGAATGATTTAGCACACGAAAGGATTCTGACAGTAAAACATCTAGGACAAATTAACGAAGCAAAGACCTTTCAGAACAAGAGCAACTAATTTCTTTTCGCAAAAACTTAACCAACCGATCTTTTTTGTTTTGTATACTTCTTTTTAACTTGGGATTTTGGTAGAACTAAATAAGAAGGGAACAAAATATACGCAACCAAAGTTCAAGATTTTACTATAAGTAAGCAAACTGTTTCCTACCGTCCAACCAAAAAAAATCCTATCGAAATGTAATCTAAGGGCAAATATTAAACGTTTCGAGTATAACCCCATGAAGACAGTTGGAAAAATTGTATCCCTTGTCTTGTGTCTGTTTATCCTTCATTCCTATACATTATCAATCTCTGCTTTCCGGTTTTAATCTGATCCTAGACCTTTGAACAACTCGTTTTTCTTTCATTACACTTCACTAGACTTGAATCAACTCGAGAGGTTCTAGAGAAAAATTGTAATTAATCTGCATTCTTGATTACACTGGTATTACGGTGCAGATGCAATGCACAGCAATATTATTAACAAAAACTGCAACAGCAGCCTTTCTGGAAAAGTGTTTGATTACTTCTAAAACAAATCACCACTATCTTATACCACTGTCTGTGCTGCACATCTTTACAAATATACAACACACTTAGCACAGAAATATTTATTCTTCGACAATTAGTTTAGTGAAACAATCAATTGATCAATAAAAATAAAATGCAAAATTGGAAGAAGAAAAAAAAACCTACCGTCACCGTCTAATTGGGATAATTTATTTGTATCCAACCCTAAAACTTTCCTTGCAAGCCTAAACATTTTTCTTTTTGCCTTCTGCATCTTCCACAGCAGACTAACCTTGCTCACAAATAGCCACAGCAATACTACTAAAAGTAGAACCTGCAATTACTGACACAACATCATAAAAATAGGAGCAAGAATCATAATACCACAAACTTAGTTAAAGTTCTAAAGTTAATACTAACAATAAGTTTACTAGTAGTATCTAGTAGTTGAAAATGCACAGAGAGTACTCACTCCCAATCGCGAGAGACATACGAAAGTTAAGTACGAGTACGACAGTCAGTAGAATCTCTGCTCAAAGAGAAAACTCTTGCAAGGGCTATTGACGATTAAATGGTTGGATTAAAATAATTTCTGGAGCAGAACCACTTTCAATGTTAACACTGCATTCATGCCAGGCGAAAATCATAGTAGCTACACGTTGTAGTAGTAGTGCACGAACAGCATACAAACAGTAACATCAACTCTATATTTATACAATGCACACTTTAAACATACATTGTAGTGTGGTGGTGGTGGACCGGTGAATATGAACAAAACAAAGCACAAAAGGATTTATATTTAAAAATCTCGAGTGTGGTAATGTTAATTCTGTCTTCTATGTTATCTTTTGATATAATAAAATACTTAAGATTACGAGCACACAAAGAATTATCTTACCGTTGGCTGCAGTGCGGAAAGTCTCTGCCAAAGTGATTGAACCAGCTTCGGAGAAATCACCATCAAAACTGGGTTCACGCTCGTGATCTTCCTCCTGCTGATGATCCTCAAGTTTTTGTTGTTGATGGAGTCCCATAGCAGTCAGTTGCGTACCGTCTGAGCTAGGAGACTTGGCTTCAGGGGCTTCAAGTTTTCCTGTTTTTTATTCATACGTAATACTACGTTAACTTCAATACATACAATACTTTTTACTCGCTTGCACCTCTTCACATGCACACACACACACTGTGGTGTGCACTGGCATCACAGTAGTTTGCATCGCCTTATAAAATAGCAAGCTATCCATGATATTTTGAATCGTGAAGGCATACTATTAAATAGGTACTACTCGTCTCATATTATTGTTGTGTTATAATATATGATGAAGCTTCAACCACCCTACTATACTATAATAAGTGTGGAGCAAAAAACATCCGCAGTCCATCCACATAGGTATATAGTAAATATGTATATACGTATAGTGTTTTTCTGGTGGTAGGGAACAGTAACTCTCTCATTCCATTACTTTACATGCCTGGCTTAGTTTGCCTTCGAGGAGAAGAGCCACAAAGCTACAACAATAATATTATCAGAGGAGGGTAAATTAGCTACGTGCTTCATTGTCAACAGTACATAAGCTGGTAGTTTAGAATGCTGCGAGCATCATTGCTTCGTGCACTCTGCACCCAAATATATAGTAGACATATACAGTGGAATCCGCAAACTCATAAAAAATAATAACAAACCAGCGTAATTTATTCTGTTGTAGCAGCGCAGTGCATGGAAATGTGAAATTGAATGTGAATAGACTGAATGTATAAATACTTTTGAGAGTGGTGTATGAACAAAATGTACCTGCAGCACCTGAATCTCCAGTTGCCGTTGTTGCTGTTGATTTGGACAGGACAAGTGTAGTAGGTGGGGGTGGAGCCCGACTTTTTACACTTTTAGCAGGCACTCCACTTCCAACAGCAGTGACAGGTCCTAGCAAATCGGCGGAAGATGTAGTCCTTGATGAAGGAGCATATTTGTCTTTGTTACGATCTTTGTCTTTATTCAGTCGTAATATACTACCTAGCTTTCCTCCATTGCCACCGCTGCTACTGCCACCACCTCCGCCAGCATCCTTCCCCTTATTTTCTTTTCCACTCTTTTCCTTGTCTTTCTCTTTCCCAGGTTGATTTCCCATTGTGCAGTTATTTTCAAAGGACGATGTACTCGAATAGATGTTTTGAATTTGTAAACTGTGTGGAGTGGTTTGGATAAGTGTTCTTCGATGTCCACAGAAACTGGGATTACATTCTGATGTCCAGAAAACAGAGGGATTTCTTACACGCGTAGAAACATTTTCGGTTGAATTGTATAATTTCAAGCATTCTGTGCAAGGGATTAAATAGTAATAATGTCCGGAGAGCTCTGGACTGTAGACTGTACAATTTACCGAAGATGTTCTACTACCGAATTCGTTACTTTTAAATTCTATGAAAACTTCGTTGTCATTGTTGTCTGTAGAATCTTCATTGATATCGTCATCATGATTAATACTAGCTACACTTTTGAAAATCTCAGTTAAACTCCCGCCTTTTCTTCTGCCAATTATTTCGGTTCCTCTTGTAGGGGTGCTTTGATAAGAATTATGACAACTTTCAGAAAATTTCTTACGACCATCGGAAGAAACACGTTGTAGGGGAATTTCCAAAGGTCGCCAAAATTGCCATTGATTAAATAAATCGGAATTTATTTCTGTGTTGTCATTGTCATCAACTTGACAGTGATCTACGACGTCCTTGTACGCGTTACAATTAGATGACGGCTCCAATGAGTCGGATCTCCTTGAGAAATTGTCTCTGTCTCCATGTTGGCCATCATCAACTTCTTTATCAGCTACACACTCGTTTAAATATCCGCACCCGTCGGCTGTATTTGTCTCACCACTGAAATGACAGTCGCTCCCTTTTATTTTCTTTGCAACTCTGACAGGAGTTTGAAAAATAGACTTGTCGACAGGGATCTGTAGCAGAATATTCCTATCTTTCGTGAGGATGTGACTATTTCCGTTCGTCGGTGCTTGAAGTGGATAAGAAGAATGGGATGGGGACCATTTGTACGATGATGATGACTCACGCCCACGTTGCAACAGATTTACTGTCGTCAGATTAACACTTTGGCAGACTTTTGCTGTTGTATGAGGATCGTACGACTCGGGAGTGATGTCGATACTGATATTTGCAAATTCTTCTATCACAGCAGCTGGGCCGTCTGTTTCTGTTTGCGTTTCATTCGCTGTTTGTTGTTGGGGTGCATAGTCGCAGTCGAATACGACCAGATCCGGATCGTCATTCTCCGGGATTTCCACCTCCACGGCGGCGCACGGAGTGAAGCAAAAAGACCCGGGAGATGAAAGCGTGGAGCTGGACAACTCGTTGTCCCTCTTCGATGAGCCATTACATAATATGCTTATTGGTGTTGTCGATGGTTCAGGAGTCGGCGGAGCTGAATTATTCGGTGTGCATGTTTTACTGCTGTTGTTGCTGCTGGGGGACGGTGGAGCTGAAACATTATTGTTGCTTGAAGGAGAGAAGAAACGTTTCAAAAACATTTTCTAAATGTAAGATTTACAATAGTGGAGTTTGAAGAGGTTAGAGGCTGGAATATAATTTGCACATTCCACTTTATTTTCCTATATGTAGTACTTATTTAATTTTAATTGCAGGTTCTCCAATTTCTCAGGTTCTGTTTGATGTGAAATGAAATGTTTACATTTTTTTTGCTTTACTTTTTCTTTTCATTCCAATTTGATACGGTTATCCATGTTACGCTCATATTTTCATATCCAAATTTCTGGATACTCCTTTGTAAATACATAGAAGTGATTAGTACTCCAGCCTTAAGCTCACTATGGCAATTACGATTACTGTACAATAATTTATTTGACAGGGCTTCTTTGTGAGATAAAAAACCTTGCTTACGTACATTTATGTAGCCAGTTTGATTTAGCTCTATGCAATTTGCTGAGAACACACACGGTAAGTCGCCCCAGTACTTTCACGTGTGATGGTAATATTACACCCTGTCATAGCCAGACAGATTAAACATTCACGCCTTTCTTAGCATCCTCATGAATTCACTTCGGCAGGTGTCCACTTGTCCTGTAAAAATTAGCAAATTACCAACTGTACCGAGATGTAAATATTTGCAGTACTACTTACTTAGAGAACATTAAAAGTTATTGTAAGACAAATCTCTCCAAATGCGTATAATAATGTCGTCTAGTACATTTAGTACAACATGCAATTTATGCAGTCGCTCTGAATAGCATAACACAAGGTTTTATGTATGTACAAACCGTTAGCAGAACTATTATAAACTATTTAGTAAGTATATTATTAGTGTATGCACATACACATTGATGAGAACGAGACCAATCGATACATACATAAAGCTCTGCTAAGAAGTAGCCGCACAGAATTCATGCTCAGTTTTAACAGTTGTAGCCTGAACACGGAAAAAGTGCCGAAAGTATATAAAAAATCAGGAGATTAGAGCAAAGACGGGTCTGAGGCAAATCTACAAAAAAAATTGGTTCAAAAATCCTCGGCATTGACGACGAGACCTATGTGCCTTCAACCCTGATGTAGTCCCGGGACCACTGGTGGACTGCATCACTCATATTTGCATCATATGAGGCGCATCAGCCTCAGCCTCACATCACCGTGATGCATATTATGAGGTGAGGTGACGCTAGGTTTAAGTCCTTTGTATGATGTGATGCGGATGCGATGCTTGTATGCACGCTCATAGATG
>JABASC010002432.1:0-17643 GCA_019776185.1 Plutomurus gul | reverse complement strand
AAAAGTGCCCAACTTTGTGTTTTACCAAAATTAAATTTAATGCAAAATCTTAGCATTAACACTGTCAAAATTGCAGAGGTGGTAATCGCAAATACGCTTTGGGGTTTCTTGAGTTTTGCGGTGGAAGTTTTTTACCTGATGCTACAATTTTACAATACAACGAATTTTAAGTCAAGGCTACAATTTGTTAATTTTCACAATAAATCACACTGGACCCCCTTAAACAAAGAATCTTATCGTAAATAGAATGTTTTTCATGTAATTAGTTTACAAATATATTACGTTGTTCAAAAATTAGTTAATATTTAATGGAAAATCTGTAAGAAAATCGTAAGTAACCTAAGTCACTTTACCAATTTCTCACATATTTCCTGTCGTAGAAGGCAGGTAAACAATGTATTTTAATATAATGTAGCATATCATCTTCGTTATTTTATCCAACTCCATATTTGGGGTGCGTAGGCTACCATTTAAATACTACATTGTGCATATGCGAACGGAATATTTTTCTACTGTTTCTTCCACGAACGATAGTTTTTTGAAGATGTGTTCACTAGAAACAATTACTACAAGGTCGCATTACCATCAAACAAATTTCATGTGGGTGGATAGGAAGAAATGTAACCGTAGCACAATAATACTTTCATTGAAATCGGGGATTATGTATAAAAGCATTAAATAGGACAACACAATAATTCTAAATATTATTTTATTTGTGAATTTGTGAAAGACAAGGAAAAATAATAATACAAAAATGCATTTTGGAGGCCCATTAGAAAATGAACAAAATGGCTATCTGACTTTGTTACAGTAAGGCTTACATTACAGTAAGCAAAGCTAGATCTTGAGCTTGTGTTCCCTGGTCGGTCCCCCAGTACAACACATACATTGTGTGTGAATTGCAGGCGGCTGTACGTTGCATGATGCATGGCTGATGCTCAGGGAAAGGCATTGTGTTGGGAGACGGATTGAGCGCAGCTAAACGTGAGGTAACTAATAATTGTTCTTGAGCTGTTCTGTGGTTGGAATTGGAAATAAACGACCAACTACCAGCGACGAGGTGTACATAACTCAAATCTTTCTTTCAGCTTTATGTTAAGAATATACAAGTTTTAGCTTTCTTCAAAATTCTACAAATTAGAAAGTGAAGCTATCGTTACGTATAATATTAGCTGTAGCAATAGCCAAAATTGATATTTTTATCATAAGCAGTCAAATTTCCAAATAAGTGAGAAGGATTCTCAAAGATCCATTATTCAAGTCTCAGTTATCTGTACACCACAACCAGCTGACCTGGATTCTATTAGTGGACCTCCAGCATGTGTGGATCCCATTAGGGATCACTATCACACTGCCAGATCAAGAATTACAAACAAACATTGTGTTTTTGTAAGTTTATATTTTTTGAAAATTTTGTACAAGTGATTTAACATGCTCATTGATAGGCTTCATGTACATGGGATATCTACTATCACTTTCAAAGCACTAAATATGACTTGCGTGTACTTTGTAAGTTTGTAGGACACTTATTGGATTTCATCTATACAATGATTCTATTTTAAGTAATTGTAATTTTTAGATGTGATTGTTAAACAAGTTGTGAGGGTGCTCCTAGTTGCTTATAATTTAGAAACTTTGCTTACATTATTGATCGTTGACTGACTTACAACACAAAACACAATATTAACGAACGCACGAATGCTTAATTTCAGTGTCGTTAAATATTGTTTATATTATGTTACATTGCCTTCCCCTTCCCGTAAATTAAATATTTAATTATGTATTTAACACTTGTATAGATGGTTTATGGTGGACTAAAATCCTCGTACGTTAGTATGTTTTTACGATCACTAAAAATTTCAGTTATTTATATATATAGCTCTTAAACATTAATAGTAAACTACTAAAGTAAACTGTTGATTTCCGGGTTAAAAGTAAAGTTTTTTTCGCCACGTTGTTAATGTACCGGTTTTTACTACTGACGAAAGAGGCAATGTGTTTTCCTCATTTAAAAAAAATTAAGTTGTCTAAAAACTTAGCACTGTAAATGTATGAAAGTGTGCTATTAGCGCTAAAATCACACTGTTTCTATTTTGTTCTCTCTAGTAGATAACAAGAACAAGAATGTCAAATGTGAGTGAGGTATGATAAGTACGAATTTTAAATCCCATCTGCGGTTCTATCAATTTAGTTTAAAAACACCAGGTTTAGGCCAGTTGCAACATTAATAGGAATTAAAATTTAAAATACAATATGCCATGCTGGTTACTGGTGTATTGAGGTTATTTACGTATCCACCCTTTGTATACTAAACTATTAGATTTAATTGCTTAATGCAAGTATGGTAATAATGTGCATTGGATAATAATAATGGATGCATTCACTCTAATTGAAGTTACCTTCATTATCAATTGTATTGTTCTTTCCAGTACACAGTTTGAAGACTTGTTCTGTTTCTCCATCAGAAGAGGACCATAAGTTAATCGTTCTGTACAATCAATTTACGTTTGTCACATAACACAGAAATAAACGAATGAAAAACTGAAAATGAGTTGTGAATCTTCGAAGTGGGAATGCCAATACTGCACTTACAGAAATTGGCCGTCGGCACTAAAATGCACAATGTGCAGGTTTGTCGAATATATTTTACAGGTGTAATGTAAACCATTGGTTGTCTCTTATATAATCCATACTCAAATATTTTGAGCATGGTTTTGAAATTTGAGTAAATTCAAATAATATAACAATTTGATGGCACAAAGTAAGCCTCTCGCCTTTTAAGTTTGCACTCAAACAAACTGTGTTTTACATCAGCTCACTTATGCAAAATTATAAATTTAGGACTGAAATAATAATAAGATTTTAGTGTACTATTACATCGTGTTTGCTCTTTATATGTTGAATTATTGAGAAATTATATTGTGTTCAGGTCTGCCAAACCACTTCAAGTGATAGAAGAAGGAGCTCCTCCAGTCATGTCATCTTTGGCTTCACTTTTGGGTGATGAACAATGTTTTGGTGCTACGCCTAAGCTACAATACGCCGATTCACCACCACGTTCTTCTCCAATGGCGATCCCAATTTGTTCAAGCACGGAAACTCCTGGGACACAGTCAAATACAATATTTCAGCACATCCCTACTAAGGACTCGTTTTCGAGACCAATTGCACAATCAGCGTCTCCTGAAATACTAGCATCACAGCCATTAAAATCATACGAAAAGTCTCTTGCGTTGAACTCTTCACCAGATTTTAACATTGCCGCTTTTTCCTCTTCCGTGGAATCTCTGGGAGCTGGAGCAGATTATGAAAAATCAGGTTGCAAGAGTAATATCAAGTGGTCATGTCATGCCTGTACATTTTTAAACTGGCCGAGAGCTGTCCATTGCGCTCAGTGCAACACTGAAAAGATTTCGGTCAAACAAGATTCCGATAATAAGCACAATTTTACCAAAGCCTCTGATATGAAATTATTAACGATCTCTGACTTTGCGGACGCATTGTCTCTTACTACAACTTCTCCACAAACGGTTGCTGCCGCCGCATTAAAGTATCCGGTTAAAACCAAGAGTACGAATAAAGTTACTAATCGGCCTCCGGAAGGTGCTGAAAAATGTGTTTCTAGTGTGAATAGCCCTAAAAGTGCTAATGTAAATGATGACAAATGGACCTGTCTTCAATGTACTTACGATAATTGGCCGCGAGCTACTAAATGTATCATGTGCACAAGTCCTAAAGGTGAGGTGGAAATGGGTATAGTGAGTAATGAAGCCAGTCACATTCATCAAGATAACAATTCTTCGTTCTCACACAATCGGCGTCGTGATATCTCAAATGTTCTTGTCCCTTCAATGGGCAATCTGAGCCTCGGAATCGGGAATAATCGAGGAACAAGCTTTGAAAATTCTAGTTTCGGGGTGGACGAAAATTCCGTGAATCAAAGTTACACAGAAGCTATTAGATTGCGAATGTTTCGAAATCGAGAAATGGACGGGCGATGGCTGGACGCATGTCGGGGTGTTGTTGATGGAAAAATTGGGCCAGTAGAGGAATACCTTGCAGCCGGTGGTGATCCCGCTAGACAACTTACTCAGGCAGAAGTTGTCATTTTAGATCGACCATCAGCGTTCGATGCAGGCTTTACACTTGTTCACCTGGCATTAAGGTAACACATTTTCATCTTACTTGAACTTGGACAAATTTCCTAATTTTTATTAAAAATAGTGATTTTAACGTGATGAAACAACCAAAAATATTATCGTTAAATCGTACATTTATTATTATTTTTTATCACAAACATGAATAATTTTAAACTTGTGGTGCTTATAATCGTATCATTAAATAATTTTTTGAATCCAATACTTTAAATAATGTATTTAATTTTTTGAAACAACAACATCTTTAATATTCCATCTTTTAGTACTTTTCAAAATTCTTTAAATTCTTCTTCTCTGCAAGTAAACCAAGTAAAGTATAAGCTTAATGAAAAACTCGTAAATACTAATTCAGCCTATTTATGCATGAACGCTGCTGTAACAAATACTTTATTTGCTAGATTCCATCAGGAAAACGTGCTGGCCACGTTGTTATCACAAGTTGATGGAGGGCCATCAGTAGTCAAGAGAGTTCCTTCTTATGCCGCACCTGATATTGCACTAGATATTCGTCGCCAAATGATGGCCTCCATTCGTCAACGCAAAGGAAGCTTTCACTGTTATTTTACATCGGAATTGGTTACTTTTACCTTACCTTCAGGTAAAATTGTAATTCTTACCAAATAAATACTTGAGAGAGAGAGAGAGCTTACCATGGTCGAGGTTATGTAATATCGTAGTTAATTTTTCCACACAACAAATTTAGCACTATGAAACTTGGCCACGTTGTTTCCTTACAACATATTTCTGTAATTCCAACGATTCACCATTATTTTTATACACCTTTAATTTTTTTATAATTTAAAAATGTATAATTTTACATTATACAATGTACAATAATACAACGGAAAACATTTTTGGAGGGACACAAACAGCAGCATCTTTAATTTTTGCAAAAAAAACTGATATGTAATCAAACAAAGTAAAATATAATATTACAAAATTTTAAAGCCCAGCGACTTTGCTGCACAGAGACTAGATTATACGATTAAATTGACGAGTCAGAACTCAGGGGGTGATTATAATGACCACAATTTATGAACTGTTTATTGGGGTGTCTATAGTCTGTAAAGGGGTCTTCATTCGTCTCTTATTATAAATTTCGAGTGAAAGGTTTGGATTAGAGGATAAACAATTAAATGTGTATCCAAAAATCTTATAATTATTATTACAGAAATTGATGATTTGCCCGCTGAAATTCAAGAAACCTTATTTGATGAAATTTTGGATCGTGATGTACAAAAAGAGTTGGAAAACGGCCAAATTATTAACTGGTCTGTAGAATTGACCGAACAGCTCAACTCACGTTTATATGCTCTTTGGAATCGATCTGCAGGTGACTGTCTATTAGACTCCATACTACAAGCTACCTGGGGTATTTTTGATAAGGACAATGGACTACGGCGTGCACTCTCAGATTCATTACATGACTGCGCGACTTCGTAAGTGTTTAATGTTCTTTAAATAAATTCCGAACCAACTCTATCCCATTATTACAAGTAATTTTCCTTTGTAGATTTTATCAGCGGTGGAGAGAAAATGAGCTATTTAATGCTCGTCTAATGAACTTCAGCATTAATGAAGCGCAATGCACTGCAGATTGGGCAAAACTACTCTCTCTTGCCAGCCAACCGGGATCGAGTCTTGAGCAGCTTCATATATTTGCTTTGGCACATATTCTTAGACGTCCAGTAATTGTTTATGGTGTGAAGTATGTTAAGAGCTTTCGTGGAGAAACTCTTGGTTATGCTCGCTACGAAGGTACAGTCTACTTTAAATCAATACAACAGTATTTAAGATTTACAGACGTTGTATAATGTATAACTGTTACTGTACTGTTACTCGTCATCAAGTCCACCTGCTGGATTCTGTATCTCTACAGATTAATGATTTCTATAATTTTCACATTTTTGTTTGTAGGTGTGTACCTGCCATTTTTATGGGAGCCTGCATTTTGTTGGAAATCACCAATTACTTTGGGCTACACTCGGGGACATTTTTCAGCTTTAATCCCAATGAATCCAGACTGCGATCCAATGGCTCGTGTTGCATCAGCTGCTCAACTAGATGCTGATGACATTAATGCACGTTCTACTTATCTGCCTTTGAACTCAGTTGATGGATCCCTTCTACCTATTCAGTTTTTGACACAATCTGAAGTATTTGTTCATACTTCAAATTTTAATTTATTATTATTAATTTACAGAATTATATTGCCCAAGAATTTTCTAACAGTTTTTATTTCGATTTAGATTGGAAAGGAAGAAGTCATTATGAGTCAATGGTTGGATGTAAGTTATACTGATGGAGGTATTATGATGGCCCGCCAACGAATCCAGAAACGACCTCTGCTTGTTGCACAAATGGTTGAAGAATGGCTTAATCATTACCGTCGTTTAGGGTATGTTTTTGAACACTTTCGTGTATGTATTTCGCATTAGTGTATACAATGAAAATTCTCTCTGTAATGGCAAATTGCATTGCAACCAAATAATCGCAAAACTAACATTCGTTGTCTAGTTCATATTGTTTTTGCTTAAGATCATAATGCAATTCACCCTTACAAGTTCAAGTACTGTGAGTACCCAAGACTTTCACAATTTGCATTTATTTAATATTGTTGTAAGTTTTTTTGAATTGTACAAGCTGTACAAGGGGTCTCCTTCGTCATTACAACTGTAAACTGTTGTTGCTTATTGTAAAATTGAATATAATTAAAATTTAATTACTTTTGTTTCTTGTTGTAGACAAATGACAACAGCTCCTTATATGAGACAACCTGCAGCAGCTTGTTACTCTAGTGATGGGGATTCAGAAAATGATTAGTTTTGTAACGACATGATCCTACATACGTTTTTTGCGTTCGTGACACAAACTATTGTCAACGAACACCATATAATTATAAGAATATACAATATACTTACCATTAACAAAGTAATGTAGTAAGTTGATGTACTTTGTCTAGGACTGATCTCCCACTTTTGACTCGTTGAATCTATTTACAGCTTATTGTTGGTTGCCATTAATTGATTCTAAACATAAATTTTGCTCAATTGTGGAAACACAGTTCTAAATTTTATCTTATGTAAGATTTTTTTGATTGATGTATGGACAGATAAATGTTAAAAGTATTCTGTGAGTAGACATCATTATTTGAATTTAATTGTAGCGTATTGCAATTCATTAACTATAAACATTTTGGCTTTTTTGAAAACTAATCTCCGTTTTTTTTTTTGAATTACAAAAATGCTTTGTTGCTTACTCAATTACTCAAATGTTCATTATCGGTATGATACTGGTTAATATGAGTGCAACGAAGAAAGAAGTCATTGCCTAAAAACATGTCGTCGAAGTTCTTTAAGGAATACAGAAAATTCAAATAGTCTCCAACCTACTAATGTAAAATTTAAACAGGAGAATTGACAAATTCGTGGATGCGCCCATGAAAAATTTCTTTACAAAAAAATTTAAAACTACGATATTGATCACGTCAAACAAAATCCGAGTGGTGTTGTTGATCAATCATTATTTACAACAAGTAATTGTATTTGTGCTCATTTAAATCATTCGCTTTTAACTTGCTGTTTAAAAGTCGCTTTTTATACTTACACAATGTTTTGTTAAATACTAAAATGAGTCTTGAACCTAAGACTAACTGCTTTAGAATAAATTAACGGATGAGGCATCGTAAGTAGGAGGTACTACAAATATAAATGAATCATGAATAGAATACGAAAACCAAATATACATCATGTCTGAAATCAGTTAGTCTTTAGGAATAGGTAGTCAATGTGAAGTAAAATGTGAAAATTCGGTTTAGTCATAATGTGTAATAAGTAAAACTGTAAGTGTGGCTGTTTTACTCAACTAATCTGGAAGGAATCTTTATTTATCGTTGCAGTACTTTAACTCTTATTTATTCTCATAGTATCCCCAATCCACGTAAACTTTGTTGTACTCGTAAGCTAAGCGTTGGTCCTCCTCTCACCAGGTATAATTTTAACCTACAGTCTAATCTCATCTATCAAAATAAGAAATAACTGGTTATTTCGGCTACATAAAGACGGAAGCACTGTAACGTAAACCTCAAGATTCATAGGTAACAATATCTGCGATGCAGGAAACAGAATGACAATGATAAATAGTAGGCACAAGAGAAAATAAAGAATGATTACCGAAATACAAGAACTATATTACATACAATAAAACATATTATTAAAGTTAGTTTAAAAAGTCAATACAACCTTACCGATGATATAAAACGCTCCTCGCTCATTCTGTTCAACCAATAAATAATTATCCTCAATGTCTCGTTCAACTTTTTACTCACATTTGTTTATTTAAATTGGGTAAACAGCATGTAAACTGCATCACATCTTTACATGTATTTTAGTTATAGCAGTAGCGGATTCAGGCAGGGGCTGATGCCTATCTTACCAATGTTATGTTTTCTCCACCTTCGCCCCTCTCTCCGTATCCTACGCATGTTAACTTAAAAGTTTTAGAGGGTTGTAATCCTTTAGCCCCTGGATCCGCTTCTGGTTAATCGATCATAATAAATTCAGCTCTATGAAATTAAGAAACCAAATATTTCACGATTTCCTAAAATTGTACTCCCATTAATTTGAATTGTATCACAAACAACTACTGCCGCTGCCGCTCCACACGTCAACTTACAACAAGTTGGTATTTAGGGGTATACGTATTTATTTACTCCCGAATAAATATGAAATGGTTCTCTTGAGACTTCTTCTAAACCATTAACTAAGCAGAAATCACCACAGTATTTCCAGTGGCGTAACCAGCCTGTGACTAGGCTGAGCATAGGTGGAATTTGGAGAAAATTAATACCCTTAATCACAATATTTATTTAAATAAAAATTCCCCTTTCAGCACAAGAAGTAGTTAAATAAGACAGTTTTTCAGCCTTCTTTGGGCTACAAATGTAAATTAATAAAATCATCATTATCACCCGTTGACGACGTGGTTTCGTTTTGAATAGAACTCGTCAAGCCGTTTTCTAACAAATCGAAAATGAATGATTATTGCAACATGGTTATTTCGGAAATGGTTTCATTGTTCAAACGTTTATTATTGCATACCCAAATGCGTTTAGAATTATCTTTGAACTCAAAGTGTTCCAGTGCGTCATCGATATTTGTCAAAAATCGAGTCAAGAATTTCGCAGCAGTATGGCGAAAAGTTGTCTACTGTTTATTTACAGACTAATGACATCTTCTATTGATTCTAATGACTTAGATTTTGAGTTTTGAACACAAACAAATACAAATGATACCCCTATTATAACCTCCATCTTTATTCCCTTTCTGCAATTATTCCTGCACATGGAGTAGTAGTATAAGTAAAGCTAGCAATGCTTAAAATGAAAATAAATTCATTTGCAATGTTATTTCACACGGAGATTGGTTAATGTTCTACGTATCGGGGTCCCACGCCTATTTCATCAATTTTGGTCAAATTTTGACGAGTAATAGCTCACTCGTCTGAGTGATATGACATGAGCGAGATAAGGAAAAAAGTTATCAGGAGTGTTGTCAAACATGTGTCAAAGAATTATTCAAAATTCAGCTAATTCACTTGTTTTTAATTATGAGAATATAGTATTAATTTTAGAATTAATATTCTGTATGATACTGTAGCTGCGTCTGCGTCCTCATTTGGATAGCTTATTTGAAATAACTACCCTTCTTTTCGGTTAGGTTACGCGGGGTCTGGGTTGGCCGTTCACAAAGGACGTTAAGGGGGAGAGTGCTCCAGAAAAATTGTACAAAATTGGACAGAGGGAGGGGGGTGTTTGATTCCAACTGACGTCCAAATCAATCATATTTAAGAAAAATTGGGGCATTGCGAAAACAGAAGTTTTAAAGTTAGCTGGTTGGTTTAAATGGTAGAATTTACGGGTTCAATTGCGCCAGCATGAAAGATTCCTACACATATGTACTACTCTGACAAGCGTTAGCCATTTGGAACAAGCGCACATACAGTTAAATTGGTTAAATGCTGCTAAATACTACACCTGCTTTTATTAATGCAGGGGGGAGTATCCAAAAGTCATGTCACGGTGCCAGTATTTGTAAAACGAACAATTACTTATGAAACCAACCTTTATTGTTTTTCAATGTACACTCCGCCCAGTTGTTTTCACTTGGTCCATTTGGATTCTAGTGGTAGTATGGTTTCAGAAATTAAGGATTTGTCCTGTGCGTTGAAGCAGTTTTCCAAGGTATCTTTATTTCGGCAAGTATTTCTTCAGGTTCCGAAGCAGATAGTAATACCTCGGAACCAGGGCTGGATTGTAGGTGGGATTGGAAAAGTTTAACCACTCCATGTTCTTGAATGGCGGCCTTTCAATGCAAGAGGTGTTTGATGTTGCATTGTCGTGCAACAGCTCAGTGTGACCCTGTCTGATAACATTTTATTCTGAAAATTTGTCCTTCGGAGTAAAAAAATATCTTAAAAAAAATACCTCTTTTAATTGAGACTACCCACAATATGCAAAAATCTCATCTTCCAAAAAGTGACATGAAGTTTGGATCATCCCTCGTAGCAATAAATTTTGTTTTATGTCAATTTTATTTTGCCTCGCTCCAAATTACAAACCAAATGAGTGCCCCTGATGTCTGCACTTTCATTAATCCATATAACGTTAAAGTCATATAAAGCAGAGAAGAGAGAACGCAAACTAAAAATGTGAAAACAAACCTATAAAATTAATAAATCAAGCCCCTTTAAACTTTTTTTAGAGACTACCCCAAGTCCCACCCTATTTACGCCATTGATAGGGTATGAAACCAATGCTAAAACCCCAAAATTCCAATCTCCGTAATAAATCGGTTGAGAAGTTCATAAAGTGAAATAACACTCTTCAATTCCATCCTAAAATTGATGTATGACTGTATAGTATGACTTTAACTTTAAAGTGCACAAACTGCATTGTTTCACTGTAACGATGCAGTAATAAACATTGCAACCACCGACCCTTATAGATTTATTATTTTTGTGATTTTTTTGAGCCATTTCATTGTATTGACAAGAAACATGTAGTAGGATAGTAACATCAATAGATCTAATAGGAAAGGAAGCGCGCAGTAACATCGAACTTTGACATAGTCACATTTAAAGAGTAAATTTTACACTTATTATATATATATATATTTACAACTACACTTCTATTGATGATCGGCAGAATGGGAATAAATTACTCAAACAGCGTAATTGAGTTAATTAAATTACGGTACTCTGTAGTCTTCGGCTTAATGGCACTCACACAGAGCCAAACCATGTCATATTATCAGTAAAATTATAGGAAATACCTTTGCAAATATTTAAACATTTTTGAATGTAATTCGAATTAGTATATTCTAACAAATTAATAAATACTACACGTACGGAAGTGATCACATATTTTTTCAAGTGTGAAACCATTACACAAAGACAATAAATTTAATTTATAAATTAAATATAAATGCTGGACTTCAAAATTGTTTTCAGTAACCTATCTGAAGTGACAAATTAATGTTTATCACGCTCAGTGTCGTCAGAATCTTTATTTTATAATCCAACCTTTTTCATAAACACATTATTCATAAAATAAGAGTGGGTAAAAAACATTAAATAATGAGATATCTATCTATATGCACTATTTTACAAGAACAAGGGTTGATTTGAATGGAAAAGAGCTGTGCAGCCATTTTCAGCTCATTTCCAAACCACTCTAGACCTTATTGAAATAAATTTTTCATATGGTAGTCGCCAGACGCCCTACAGTCCGAATTTTAATTACTCGCTAGTATTCAACTCTGCTGTTTGAATTTTCCCATACATTTAGTTTGGTTATCTCTTCTTTATAGAGTATTTAGCACACTTATGTTTCAACTTGAAAATGCAACATCGTCTCCATGAGATCAATAAACCATGAGAACTGACAAAAATAAATTATTAGTTTGTTGGCGTGTCATTCCTCATACCATTTATGAAGTTTCTTTTAGATCTGAATGACCTTATATATAATTTACAATAGACGTTCGTAATTCTTTGCTCGCTAATTTTCATGTATGAATTTCGTCGATGTTGTAGAGGTGGGATTGTTTACGTACTCCTGATATTTTTTCCTAGTAAAATCTGCCCACAGTGCAATTAGTGATAATAATAATGTCACCAGATGCGATGGTTGCACGTGTTCGTTCGTAGTTCTTTTTTTATGCAGATACATGTATTTCTGTCGTGTTTCCGTGCACCCATCAATTGTGCCGTTTCAATCATATAGAGAGAGGTATAATAATATTGAACGTGTTTTATGAAATTTATATATGCGATAATTTTACTGTTGTTACTTGTGTGCCTACAACTTCTCTTGGTTACTTTTTCATTATCTTCTGCTAATAATTTGTTGTCCTTTTCGTCACAAATGGTCCCGAGTTGTTTTTTGTGCTGTTTCAATTCTACTTTTTTGGTGAAATATTTCCCTGTTCCAGTATCAATATAGTATACAACATTATACATGGCCGTATCATGAGTCGTACGTATTGTAGTCGTGTTCATTTTATGTGTAAACATTTTTCTGTAACAATTGTAAGCCTGTCTTCGTGTACGGTTGTGATTGTGTTTTTAATGGTTGTGGATTTGTTTTGAATTCGCCTTATTATAATCTTAGCATTCCTTTCCTCTGTCTGCCTGCAAAATTCCAATGAAACACAGCTTCTCCTAATTTATTTTTATAGCATTCTGGGATATCATAACACATTCTAGGAATTCTAAGTGAAATTGTAGTGCTTAATTTCAGTGCGTCTCGACGCGTAACGACTATTTAATTTGGAATCTTTAAATCCACTACAAACTATTTGTAGGCTGTTTAATCCGCCATTCTACATCTCTATAGATTTCTAATCCCAGTAATCAACTTTAGTGAATGGGAATGGGATAAGTCTATAGTCAAAAAATTAATATTATAAGTAACGTGCATGCTTCGTTGTGCATGTATTCATTCATATAATTTTCTATGAATTTGCTTCTCTAATTGTTCTATGTCAACCTTCTATATTTCCAGTATTTATAAATCCAATTAATTTATGAATTGTCCTACGAATATCACTGCCAATATTTTTATATAATAATGCATTAGACCTTTCTACTCCAAAAGTAGAAGATTTGGGAGATTTTGGAGATTGCTATTGTTTTAATACTTGATGATTGTTTCTAGAATGATTTTTTTCTCTTGCTTATATTTAGAATATTCTGCCCAACAATAGAGACTAGAATTAGTTCGTATAATTTTCAGTGGCGATTCATGATAGTTGATCATTTGTAATAACTGATATTCAAACTTCAAAAAATGTTTGTGAAACTGTTTGTGAGTGTTTTAGTCAAATGCATGTATGTAGCAGCACTGTACATTTGGTTATATACAGTTTTGTTTGCGTTTGTGTGCATGTCGTGTTATGAAATGTTCAATGTGTTCTGTGTATTATTTATTGAGAAATATGCCCAATTGTTGTTTTATCCATTAGTGGTAGCTTTAATCTATCTGATGTGCGGGTGTCGGCGTCTCATTCATTTAAATATTTGCATATTATTTTTAGGTGTTAGGTTTCAGTGGGAGCACCGACATTGTGCTAATATTTGTGGTAGTGTGAGATTAAAGACGATTACTCTTCTTCGTCTTCGTTTTTGTAGTTTACGTAGCGAACGGAGGACTTTTCTCCAAGAATAAGATGCTTTTGCTCGTCATTTGTTTTGGGTGGTGAACGGAGGAAAAATAGTACGGGAGCATACATGAAATTGATTATGGCAATCCCCACCAACATCCACTCGAATCCTATTGTTTGCACCAATGTGCCACTCATGGCAGGACCTGTCGTTCACAACACATCCAATTAAATTCCGCTTCGAAATAAATTGAAAAAATTTCAAAAGACCAAGTTAAATAGTTGGTAGTGTGTCAAAGCATACCGATGGCAAACCCGAGGCAGAAGGCGACGTCCCCAATAGCATAGACGGAACCATAGACGGCGGCATGTCGTATGTCCACTAAGTATCCCAATTCGGGCATCATAGAGCTGTCCACCATTCCAATCGCAAATCCCAATCCGGCATTCGGTCCAATCAAGTGATTGATATTAGTGGCCAAAGGGATCTGGTGAGTGAAATCATACACAGACCTTTTTCACCCACTCCGCGAATTTTTATTATTTCGTATACAAGAAAGGAGCAACATTTTCTTACACAAATGAGACATATTCCAATGACAAAAAGACCGATCATCGCCGCAAGCCATCTGCAGAAGAAAAGGAAGTAACATGGATACACACAAGATTACATTGTGAGAAAGTGAAGAGATGAAAGGAGTTCGTATGAATACCTGCCAATTCGGTGACCGAGAGGTCCAAACAGGTTAGTGCCAATCAGATAGGATATAGAGGCTGGAAGGAAAGCAGTACCGAGTTGCCATTTAGGGGCATTCATAGTGTCCATCATCCAAATTGGCAAAGACGGCTCAAGCATGGCAATGCCCATGTTGGCGAAAGTGATGGCTCCTGCAGTTCCAGTCCATACAGTAAATGAGTGAATTTCAGAACAAGACTTGAGATTGTAGGCAAGGGTCAATTGAATGCACAGTACCTGCTGCGACTATGATGTATGGGTCCATTAGGAGGGCCTTTAGTGACGGCGCGTCAGCTTCCTGGCGCACAATACCCGGCTGGAGTACAAGCAACTGCAACACTGTGAAAAGAGAGAGAGAGAGAGAGAGAGAGAGAGAGTGAGAGACAAAAGCTATTATGGATGGTAAACATGAACATGTATGGCAAGTCACACTATTGCATTCCACACGCATCATCAGATCTTATTGACGTCTCCCACCACAGCCACTCATGCATAGGATTAGACTGTGTAGTGTGACGACGACAGTAGCGTGCCCGCCACCCAACAACACAGAAAGACTTACGGCCGTCACCCAGCGCTAAACAGGCCAAGATGAGGAAGGGTGCCGTTTTCCCCACAAATTGGTACATGACTCCCCCAAACGGAGGTCCTATGAGGACCCCTAGAGCCAAGCCGCCCAGTGCAACTCCCATCGCGTTTCCTCTTTCCTGATCGTTCGGGAACCTTTCAGCCAGCATTCCCATTCCTGACAAAAATCCCAATCACATGTTCGTCATTCGATGCAAAAAACTATCGACTTGCTCTTCAAATGCTTTTACTGACGCATTTACAACACTCACAAAAGCTATAATGCTTCACATGGGCAGAAGGGAAATCTTTCGAAAAATCCATTACCGTGTATTACAATAGAGAATACCTACTACTAGATATGTATGTATTGTACTCGAAAAACGGCGAAGCCCAAAAGTAGAAAAAAGGAAGTTGCATACTCAATTCGCGAAGCTATCTATGGAGGCATCTGATTGCACATACTACTCTAGATTTAAGTACAACGTGAATATATTTTTTTTTCTTACTGACGATTCCCCTCAACACACTTCATCCAACTTGCAATAAATAAATTCGTAAGTGTTAGCGGCAGGAGTCATTTAATAAGACAACAAAAGTGCCTAGTGCCTAGTCAGTAATGCTATATAGTCCTCGAATTGTCATACAGTTAATCAGTGCATTGAGAAACACTGAATTAATAGGTTACATCAAAAAATCTAAAATGCCTGATTTTAATGGCTACATCCTATAAGCTTCATAATTAAGCACAAGTTAATCTAAATATGATATCGTTCCATAACGATATTGACCGGAAGGTATATTCTTCGGACCCTTTTACAAATTTCTTTTGAGAGTCTGATAGTCTTAACAAGGAACATCTACCACAGGTAATCTCTATTCGGAGAGCTCCCATGGCAACTTCACTTTTTTCAACTCTGGGGTACAAAATGGCGATTTGTACCCCAGTGAGTGCGCTTATGAGTTTATATTTTTCAAGATTAATGTCAGTGTCTCGATATTAAATGAATACAATTGGAGATCCCTTGGGTAAGACTACCTGTAGTAGATATTCCTTGGTGTCTTCATTAAAGCGTATGCAGAGTACTTTCGGTAACACTCAGGAACTGGTTTACGGTAATGGGATGATTGCTTCAACTTGGAAGCAATTGTAGAACTGCCTAGGTGTTAATAATCTATTGTCGCTAACATAAATGATTTGAATGAAAATAATTTACCTGACACACTGGAGCAGGATGAACCAATACCTTGTAGCGCTCGAGCCAAGAATAAAACTCCGTATGTTCGGCCAAATGCAAAAACTGTAAAATAAAACAGTGGCTATATTTGACAGTGACTTAATTCTTCTGCGTACATTTTACTAGAATATTTTTCGGTGGTTCAAATGCCGGGATTAAGATGTCTTCCCACGAATCGATACACGAAAAGAAATATAAATAGTGCTAATCGAACTTGCCACCGTATACGCGATAATAATATTCTTGAACTTACTTATTGTAGATATAAACATGATCACGAATCCCGCAAACATTGGTATGCTGTATCCGATCCTACGAAGAAGTGCACAAAGAAAGTGAAAAATATTGTAACATGAAAAGATCAAAGTCATTTTTCGACGATCATAAACGATGCCAGTCACTAACATCTGCTATGGGCGGCACTGTTGCTCTCCTGAGAGCTTTGATGAATCTTTTGTTTACCTGTTAGTCAGAGGTCCCACAAAAGGGTTAGTCAGCAACTGCACAAATGCCTTTGAAGCAAACATAACTCCGACCTCCACATTTTCAGCGAGTAGTTCTTCATGCTTGGTTCGACGAGGTTTCTTTGGGACCAATGGAGTCGTCGCTACCGTAATGCTACCATCTACACAGCCAATAATAATAACATCAAACGAAAAAAAAAGGCTCACACTGAGAATATGCAAAATAGCTATTCTGTAATATATATGTGTACCCCGATAACAAAATTATATATCTGAAGTAGCTAACATAAATTAGTTAACATAAAAAGGTGTAAGTTTCCATTACAGACTATTGACTATGGCTACTGAATATCTTTGACCAGGAAAATGTACTTGTTGCATATGGAAGGAAGGTCGTCTCAGGTGTTGTGGATACCCCGGTAGTGACTACTGCATCCCAGCTAGACTCGTTGTCCGAGTAAAGATGACCATCTTCACGATGCCGAATGTTATAGAGAAACTCCGGAATGATTGGTACTGAAAAGGAGTGAAAAGATTTTGATAAATATAATACGGTTTCTTAAAACTTGCACAATGAAAGGTATATATTGTACAATTACCACCTAATTACACGTAGGACAAACCGTGGACTCAAAATGAGGTGCACCAAGTGCTCGCGAAATTGAAGGCATGCAAAACATTTTACTTCAAATTTGAATTACCTAGGCACGAATTCTTTCTTCCAGTCCGAAAACATTGTTGAATTCCAAGTACAACCGTTTCTCATTTTAACATATATTTATATTGTGAGTATGGAAAATAGAAATTGATAATTTTGGT
>JABASC010002431.1:0-17646 GCA_019776185.1 Plutomurus gul | reverse complement strand
TTTGGAAAACTTAAGTACAGAGCTTTGTGAAAAGGAAGTATTTTCTAAAGAAATTAATGTTTTCAGCTTGCTTTGTTCTACAATTGTAATTTTTCACCCGTAGACAAGCTTGTTTCGTTCGGAATAGAACTCATCAGTGCCGTTCCTAATAAAATGAAAAGAAAGTGAATTTAAAAAAAATATGTTCTTCTAATAGGTGGTTTTCAAAATGTGTACAAAGTACAGATTTGCTGGCTAAAAATTATTTGCGACAAAATCTGCAGTTTTTTTAGAGTTTTCTGAAATATAGGAATACATAAGGAAGGGTTGCACCATAGGATGGAGAACAGATAACAAAAAGATTTTCTCGTAGAGAACAAATTTCTGGGAAACAGACAAGAGTTTTAACTGAGTAAAAGGGTAGTTTGGGTTGTAAGTGCGTCGCGGTAAGCAAAGACATGGACAAAGACTTGTTAGAAATAAGGGACAAGCCGAGAGAGAAAAGGATGAAAAGGTAAATGCTTGATACATTTAGTGAGTGTGATGTGAAGCTGAGACGGCTACGTTCTCCTTTGACCGTCTCCTTACTTACGCACACACGAGCACAGGCACACACACACAGACATGTGTACTTATTATTGTGGCAGTCTCGGGAATTGAAGAGTTTGTTTGTGGTGGTTAGGAACATGATCCTCTCCCGTCGTGAGACTTCAAGAGGATTAGCTTATTAGTGAAACGTGTAGAGGGAAAAGCGTCTCTCCTATGCTCCCCGCTCCCCGCTCCCCGCTCACTGTCAAATTAAATTCTCAGTCTGTACTTTCTCGTCTGTGTGTTTCTGTGCGTGGTCAGGGTTTAATTGGGATTAATTACTGTGATTAAATGTTTTAAAACTTTTGTTCGCGGAAACGCTTGGTGTGATTAATGTGATCTATACATTATACATACGGGATAGGGACTACCAATTAATCCCAACATATTTAATCCCACTGTGGTGGGATTTTAGCTGTAAAAATGGGATTTAAGAAACCCTGTTTGTGGCGGGGGAATCACTTTGTGCTCGCTGTCTCGCGCTCGTTCGTGTCTTAAACCGTTGTGCGTTCGTTTATGTACGTGCTTGCATAATTGATGCGGGATTCACTTCCACTCTCGTACTTCAACAATCTCGGAGCACAAGCACAAACATCTTTTGTAAAATTAACGATGAGCAGAAAGTCAGAGAGAGTTATCAAGAAAATGAATACCTGTTCATAAATACACGTTGTATGTGCTTTCCCTGCACTTGTTGTTCCAGCGAAAAGACAGAAAAGCATGGTGTATCGTTATCCTGCAGAAAATGTATTAATACATAATTGCAATGCAAGCTGTGCAAAAATACGAACCAGTGTTCTTTATGCACGAATGAATAGACTGCTTGCAGATTCTGTGTCGTTATATTCCCGGAAAGGGCAGGCAGGCTACAGCTTTCTCTTAAGGGGCCATACATAAATTATGTCATGTGTTCCCAGGGGCTGCTGCGGGAAATTCTTAATGTTTAAACACCCACGATTTAAAAATTATGCTTCGCATAAATTGCACTGTGGGTGGTAGTGGGGGCGACATTTATACTGTTGCGGTCACGTAATGTGTGGCTGTACCCTGGGGGGAAATAATTTCTGTCTAGAGAGAGCTGAATTCGTTTTCAGCTCCAGTGACTCCATTCTCAGATAATGCTCGTGATCTTCATAATAGTTTCTATTGGGGTCAGTGTGGACACGGAGCAGCGGAGAGAGGAGGAAATGAGACGATCACTGTACTAGTGTTACATAATATGAGACTATCCGGAATTGGCTCTCGAGCATGCACATACATACACATGTACTACTCATTATAATGGTACTCTAGGGTGACGTGGTGAGAAGGTCCTCTCTCTTTCACTGCACTCTATAATCATCATAAGTCGTGTTCGTGGAAAGTGAAAGGATTTCCATCCACTAACTGATGTAATAGCAGAGACTCAGTGACTGTCATCCCACCACCTTACAATATCCGCTCTCACAGGCCAGGGATGCGCTAACCTATTTACCGCACGGTTAACAGTAGCTCGCATTTACCAGACGGTAAAAACAGCGGTATTTTCCGCTGTAAAAACTGTCGACTTATCGCACGGTGAAAACAGTCGGCATTACCATTTCCTACTGATAAAAACAGTTGTTTGGTGGTTTTTACCACGGCGTGAGAATATGGTGTACCTATATACTGACTTTTATTTTTACCGCCGGGTTAAATACCAGTGGTAAAAACAGTAAAAACGTGGTAGAAACGGAACACTGGATGGATCGGGGGAGAGATGGGATTGAAGAATGATTCAAAGTGAGTGAGTGAGTGAGTGAGTCTGTGTCACACAGTGATTAGAGTCTTAGATGCGGGTGCTTGTCTTCTGCTCACTCGCTCACTTCTCTCATGCATATTGATCATTTGAGCAGATTGGATTCGGTTTTTGGTTGGATTTGTCGTCTTGTGTCCCGATTCCTTTCAAATTTCCTTGTCTTGCTTCCCCCTCAAGCGAGACACTTGGTAGCTGTCACTTTGGAATCTTCTGAACATTTTGTAATGTCTTTTACATTGTCTTTGTGAATCTGATTGTGGCTCCGCGTACCTGTGTGCACTCTGCAAGCAGATACATGGCATATTATTAATCCATGGAAACAATTTCTGTTGTAAGTGCGCCGTGCACGGCAGAAGACGAGAGATCTACTAATAGCATGTTTCCTTGTCTACATTTTGTATCAAATCGATTTTTTATTAACTCTGTGAAATTGCCTCATCGATCCATCTTTCAATGTCGATCTCAATCTGAAATGAGAAGAGCAGCAGTCTAGTCATCTCGAAAGCCAATACTGGCGGATAGCAGCCATTCAGTGCTCAAGAAGGGCTCTGTACCCATCATCCTTTCCCAAGAGATTTCACATCTCTTCGTCCGTCTTCTTCCCACAAAAATACACTCACTGTGCCAACAAGTAGGACTTTGGCAGATCTTCTCCGGATGCTAAGCTCACTTCAACAATTGACCTTTCCTCCCGTTCTTATCTGTATTCCGCTGTAGAGAAATTGAAGATTTACACTCTGGTCGTTAAATCAGCTCTACTGTTATGTTATGTTATCGCGGTGGGTGGGTGGGGGGTGGGGCAGTCTATAGTGGAGACAGTAACTCACTTCTTTTAAGAGAAATAGGTGGGTGCTGTGCGGTGCTCAGTGTTCAGCTAGCCACTGGCCAAAGGCAAAATGCCCATATGGCAAAAAGGGTAGTTGAAATTCAATGTGGACAGGGCAAAAGGGGTAGTGGAACTTTGAGGTGGACAGGGCAAAAGAGGCATAAAGTGTATTAACATGTATGACCACATCCAGCCTGTTCCATGTTAAAATTTTGCTGGAAATTAAAAAAATTGACAATTTTTTCCATTTTACAAAGGTGGGCGGGAATAAGCCAAAAGGGTGGACAAAATTGAACACTGGCTGTACTCGTCTCTCTCTCTCTGCAAAAATAGGCGCATATAATTATAAAGTTGTTCTTTTAGTTTAACTCTGTAGTTCAACGGAAGAAAGTAGAATATAAAATATCCGTGCACTCACCCAGCAGAAGAACTTTGGTGGCACAACTTTTCTCATCTCATCACATAGCGGGCAGAGTGCACCTCCTATACTTTGGAGGTAGTGTGCTAGTAATACGTAGTATTCGCCTGGTTCCTTCCTACGCCAATCTTCAAAGAGAACTTGTAAAACTTGATTTAGCCCAGTCACTTAAGAATTCGCCAAAGTCGCTACATCTTTTTTGCATAAAATAATTCACTATAATGGCAAAACACACAATGCAAGTGAGTGGAGAAAGTAGGGGGCCCGAGTGGGAACATAAGTGTTTGGCTGGCCGAGAGAGAGAGAGAGAGAGACAGAGAGAGAGATGGATAGAATAAGAGGCAAAAGGCAGGATGGTGAGTGGGGTCACGTCTGTTTTAATACACGTATTTGTGTGCACAGCACCTCTGAAGCCATTAAATCGTATATCTACTCGACGGGGAAGGTATCCGCTTTGTACGATTGAATAAAACATCACATCTAACTTCTAAACGAATGGAAATGAAGTGTCGAGTTTTCAGAGTCCCCCGTCTAAACGGCTCTAACGAAGTTTACACGCTGCCGCTACCACCAACACCGCCGCCACCGCCACCACCGCCACCAACACGGACACACTGAGTCACAGCAGTCAGTAAGAAGGCAACATCTCAATTTGCTCTCTCCTTATCTACAACCACCGCTCCACTACTCTAAATGCTAACAGAATCCACTTCGAATATCTATTTGCTCTCTCTCTCTCTCGCTCTTCTCTTCTCTCTTCTGCCTTAGAGACAAAGTTAAATCGTACGGTGGTCTAACCAGGGTTCATTTCTACCACCAACCTGGTAAAAATGGTCAAAGTGGTGAAAAAAGTGGACGAGCTGTATAAATCAAACCAAGTGCCAAGTGTAACGACTCTTTCTGCTCAAATTTTATGTTTAGGGCAATTTTTGTCAATTTTCAATATTAATTTGGCTAAAACTATTTTTTTGGCTTTTATGAACGGTGGGTATTCACTTTCCGGTTGGAAAGGATACAAAACTTAATTAAAGGAATGCCAATACGTTGGTTCAACGAATACATTTTTCGCAACTTTTTAATTCCTTTAATATTCATGTGAAAGTATTGTGCAATTAAAAAATTAAATATAAACTTCAATAAATAAATCCTGATTTACTAGCATTACGTAAAAATATATTATACCATTTTTACAACTCGTCAGTTAGTATTTTACCTCTTTTAACCATTTTTACCACTTACCGGTTAAAATCGATTTTGTATTTTACCACGATTTTCCACTTTTTTCCAATAATTTTTTCCAGGCAGGATAAACCCACCCCCAGAACCCTGTGTCTACCACTGTGCTACACACCGCACACTGTTATTCCATTGTAATCTTCTGAGTTGACTCTATAGTCTACTTTTTAGCGTGTAGGTGTTTTTCCCATTTCCTTGTCTTCTGTCTCGTATATCCACTGACACTGACTGACACTGACTGTAGGGGAAAGGTAGCATCGGGCATGGGGTCATGATACCGGAGAAACAGAGACAGGAGAGAATACGGTGTTGATGTTGGTTGTGGAAATATCATCGTTCATTTGTGTCGTGTGTTCTGATCGTTAGGTTGGTGTCGTGCTCCGCCTTCCCCGTTAATTGAATAAACGGTTTTGGTTTTCTCTCGCTGATAAGGGAACGGAAAATAGATAAGCAAGAAGTTACTGCAGCTTCTGGTTTCTGGAGGGTTGCTGCACTGTGTATTCGGTGAATACCCACTCCTGCTCTGTGGACATTTCATGTTAAGTAGTGCAACGACAAACATTTATTTATGTACAAGTGCCACTCATTCACTCAAGGACTCTTCATCAACGTCGGCACTAAAATGGGCCAAATTTTCCAACCTGTTCTTTTCCTTATCGATTCTTCATCCTAAAACAGAATTAGTACAGGAATTACACGTCATAGTTACAAAACCTCAAAGACGACCAAATTAAATGGATCAAATTGCAATTATATATTCCAAATTACAATTACATAATTACACATTTCCCTGAAATTACAAATTACTTTCATGTAATTTGGCCGTATATGCAAATACTTGTTCCTTTTATAAGGTGTGCCTAAACTACGACGTTTTGAAGCGCGGTAACGGTTATACAAAGTATATACATACATCTGTTACCAGGTAACCCATTGAGACATTCTTCAAATAAATGTTAGTATTTTACTCTTGCTCTCTTTATTAACATTGGCGGCATAGGCAGGGCTCTCATTTCGAAAGCAAGGTGAGAAAAAAAAAAACACATTGTTTCACCCTGAAGAATGTCCCTGAAGACATCCTCCAGATGGTAAATGCTTCTAAAAGTGTATGGCACTTTTTCTTACCCATTTGTCGTCTGATATGTATAAATAACGTAATTTATGAATATCCCCTCGTTTCAGTTAGGTCCATACATCATGCCAACATGTAAATAGAAACTGGGCTAATTAACAACAACTCAATTTGACTGTTAGTGAGTAGTGCTTCTAGGAAAGTAACAGTCTCTGCAGACTCGCTTTGCGTGACCAACTTTACATTTACAGCTACACACGCATTAGAGATACGTAAGTAGATATTATGCTGGGCTGTACTGGCAACTATAACTGGCATAGATCGTACCGTGGACCGCACATACCAGCACCATGTACCGCCACCACCGTCACCATCTAAACAACCTGGTCTTCTTGTCTATGATCTAATTTAGTCAGCAAACTGTCTTCTTCTTTGCAGTAGGCAACTGTGTGTGGAATATGACGGTGATGGAAAATTCCCATTTCCCCCTTCTAATTCACAGTGTCAATAAGAAGGAAGACGCAGAGAGCAAATAGCAATCATTTTAATAAAAGCTCGACTAACAGTTCCACCCGTAGAAATATACCTACACATGGAAATGTGGTGGCAAAAATATAATTAACTTTTTTCCTGTCTACTTTGTTAATTTCGTTCAGTTTTACTTTTAATGTACGAGTTGTAGAAAATTTTTAAGAATCTCTCTCTCACAAGGAAAACTTTGACTTTTCAAAAATTCCCTCCATATTCCCTAAGACTTGTCTAATGAATTTTCGCACTCCTTTTCCCAATGACAAAACAACTGCTGATTGGAATCAGCAGCAGGGTTTCAGTTTCGGCTGTGATTATAAACAGTGGGATTCATTACTGTGATCAATGTGATCTACATGTCAAATTTAATCACAAATCACAGTATTTTATACCACTGTGATGGGATTTTTGATGGAAAAGTGTGATTTACGCAACCCTGGTCAGCAGGCGAGCAAATATAAACGAACGAACGAACGATCGGGTTGTCGAATCAATTAAAACTCTCCAGTGGCACGTAATTTAATTAATTCCTTGAATACGATCCACTGTATTATTATATGTAGAAAGTTTCACAACTTCTGCTACTGCGAATACTACAGACTAGAGACCTGCTGCAGAGAATGAACGAAAAAAGACTGTTGACAAGTAAATAAAAAAAAGTTGCAATCGAAAAAATTAACGGCGAGAACATCAGCAGCAGGATAAAATGGAAGACGACGAGGAATACGTGGAACCTGATCGAGTGACCACGTTGGATGTTGACTTTCTGAAAAGAGTACTGCTGAGCAATGACATTAGCCCCCCGAAAACAAGGCGCACTTTGTCCTGTGAACAGTCGGGGCCCCACTTGTGGGCCAGCAGTAACAATCGAATGATTCGAATGAATCCCAGGAAAAGAACGTCCGCGCCACAATTCGGAAGAACGAACACCTTGAAGAATGCGGTCGTGCTGAGAAGCAGGAGGTCGTGGCCTGTCGCACCCATCTCTTGTCGATCGTGAGCCTCTTTTTATATTCTTTTAACAGCTTCTTCGTCACACGGAAAAATCTAGAAACTAATTTAAATACCGTAATATTTAAAAGTAATGAGTAAAACCGTTATGAATAATATTTGCTGTTTGCTTTCTGCTCTCGCTTGTTCTTCAATATAATACTTACGTACTACACACAAGTATTACATTCAGTGTTCAGCTGTAGCCACCGGGCGTGGACAAAATGGTTATATGGCACAGGGGGACTTTGAAATTTAAGGTGACCAGGGTAAAAAGGGCCGAAAATGTTTTAACAGTTATGCCTACAGTCTGTTCCGTGTTAAAAATCATGGTTCCATTTTTACCACCTTTTGTGATTATAACATACCACTGGTAAAAACGGTATTTACCAGTATGGTGACCAGGGTAAAAAGGGCCGAAAATGTTTTAACAGTTATGCCTACAGTCTGTTCCGTGTTAAAAATCATGGTTCCATTTTTACCACCTTTACCATAACATACCACTGGTAAAAACGGTATTTACCAGTAGTAAAAATAAATCAAACACACCGACCCTATATATGAGTAATAGTGTGTTAAATGGTTTTTACCACCAAACGACCCTGTTTTATCCCCAAAAGTGGTAAAAACCACCAAACGACCCTGTTTTTATCACTAAAAGTGGCAAAAACCACCANGTAAAAACCACCAAACGACCCTGTTTTGATCACCAAAAGTGGTAAAATCCACCAAGTGACTCTGTTTTTACCAGTGGTAAGTGGTAAATGCCTGTATAGTAAATACCACACCGAGACCTTGTTAAAAATTGCAATTCTTTAGCATTTCGCCCCATTTACGAAGGTGGACGGGCAAGGAAGAAAAAAGCTGCCAAGATGACATGACCACGTTTGGTGGTGCATGTCCTGTCCTGTGACATTTGTAATTGTGATTGACATATGCCGTGTGTGTACAACTGTCCTGCCATGTCCACACAACGCCAACTTTGAATTGGTGTGGTTAATAAAGATGATAGTGTAAGGTGAGGTTGTTGCTGGTTACCTGTTTACCTTATGGGAGAATGTACCTTGGCAAGTATCAGAGCCTGTTACATATCTGTTTACACATTAGGCTGAGCTCATTTGTCAAGAGAGCGGTGACAGGACACACAACCATCGAGAGAGTGCAAAGTCAACAGTGGAATTTTTCTCTGTTTGAATTGGATTAGCTGGGCTCTGAAGTGGAGTGACACAGAGAAGAAGACTCTGTGCTTTCTCAGATCTACCACTAATAATATAATAATAATGTAATATTGTCGACTGTTTTGTTTGTGTTGGCTTCGAGAGCAGCATCGCAGAGATGATGACGCCACAGCAGCAAAAGATAAAGCACACGACTTCCCCTATGCTTATGTTATATAATCCAATATCGATTCTGGGAGATAGCGTTTAGCCGGCATCTGAACGTTGGCTGCCCCACCACGTCCTCCGCCACTCACGTCCTAGTTGCTCTGCTATCAGTCAGGGGACGTCGCCGGTGCTTTCTCTCGGCCTACTTTCTCCACACTCACTGTGTATCCTCCGAAATTGCTTTCTCCAGGTCTTTCCCAGCAGTTTCTCTGCTTCTTCTGTGCTAAGAGGCTTAGACACTGTTTGTAAGCCCACGTATTTCATTTTCTTCTTCTTCTTCATGAGATTTCTACAACTCTGTCTGCCTTATAAATTACTTGCTAACTGCTCATGTCTATTTGTGATGTAATGTAACTATGATTATGAGCATGTCGGGAGAATTCCCCACGGAGACTCCTACTCTTCTCTCGAATCTCTCACCCCAGAATTCTGTGCGCTAAGCCTGCTGACAGGCTATAAAGGTATTAAGGGAGCTGGTATGCTGCTGGCATCCTTATTATTAGTCACAGACCCATCTTAATCTCAACTTAAGACAAAGAACGAGCAGGAGGCTGATGTTGTGGCAGTCAGAGCAGGAAAAGCCAACACTTAATACCTACGTACAATTAGAACATATAGCACAAAGATATTTATTATACGGGAGGGTAGACCACAGGTGAGGGGAAGGAAATACTTGGCATATCTCTCTCACACTATAGAATTCAACATGATAAGACGTTCTGTTCTTCTGAGAATAATATCTGTAGTTAGACTCTTGCCTAGAATTTTATAGCTGAGGAGTTGGAGTTGGAGTTAGTGAGTAGCTCCCCTGCCTGCTACAAGACAGCCAAAAGCTTTTGAGTACACAAGACGCTCATGCGCTGCCAATCTGAAATACAAATAGATGTTTGTACTTTATTCCAAAAGTCTCCTGTTGTGCAATGGGGGAAAATATTGCAAAATCCCTTACCTATAGATATATGTACGTATGTATACCTATGTATAGATAGAAGAGTTTTCTGCAAACACTGACTGATGCTGCGATGTTGTACTAGAATGTGGTTCGTGAGTTTTTCCGCCTGCCTCCTATCAACATAATACATAAAATAAAGAGATAATCATATCTGTATTTCACAGATGATTAATTTAATGACATAATGGACGTGTTCTGCTGCTCCCACGGAGAGGCACACAGCCTGTCGCCCATTACGTGCGCCCCAATAGCAAATAGTGACTGTAAACGGTGCTCGTCGCCCTGAAACCCTGTACATGTATTAATATCCATCGCATGGAAGAAACAGGTGGTGACACCATGACAAGAAAGAACAGAGACATATTTTCTGAAAACAGATTAAACGCATATATTTGAATAGCGGATAGAAGTGAGAGAGATTGCAGTGGCGTATGCAGGCGGTGGGTCCGTCGCCCCTACCCCCATACATTCAAAAAAATTAATATAGGAAGGAGGTACTGAGTGTAACTAAATTAACGTAGGAAGGCTAGGATCCCCGCCCCCAAAATCGTTTTATGGGTACGCGTCTGGGAGAGAGCCATGGGCCCCATTAGAACAAGACTTTGCTGTGCTAACAGAAGGAGACAAGCGTCGTCTCCTCCCATTTGCTTATTAAAGAGGCGAGAAGGAAAAGACACGAGTTAGTGAGTGAGAAGATGGAGAAGCCTTGAGGCTGTGCTCTGAAAACTGTCTGCTGGTAACTCCACTCTAATTACATTACCTGATACAGTACACAATGGGGAAATAGACACTCGCCAATATAATATCGGCACTTAGTTAGTTAGTTAGTCAGTTTAAGTCAAGTCTCCTCGCTTCTGCTGCTCCTGCGGATGCTTAATTACTATTCTATTGCAATGGATTTGCGTCGTAGTAGTCGTCCTGAACAATTAGCATCCATACAAACTATTCCCAGTCTCTACGCAGTTATTCATTAGCACTTAAACCCACACACATGTATAATACATATACAAGTACAGCAGGGTGGTCGTGTCGTATTTACCACACGGTTAAAGTTAAAACAGTCGGTATTTGCACTTTTCTACGGGTAAATACACAGTCATTTCGTGGTTTTTAAAACAATATTTCCCATTGGGGTTTAACACTTTTTGCCCTAAAAAGTAGTTTACACAATATTTCCCCTAGGGGTTTTATTTTCACACAATATTTCCCATAAGGTTTTATAACCCTTAGTGGTATAAACTATTTTCATGTAATATTTCCCACGGGGTTTTAGCACTTTTAGTGGTAAAAACTATGTTTACATAATATCTCCCATAGAAGGCGATGTATACTAACTATGGTTTTTACCACCCTTTTAAATACCAGTGGTAAAACTACAAAAGGTTGGTAAAAGCAGAAAAAATGTGTTGGAAGCGCAACACTGCTTACAGGTTGTGTTTTAAGTGAGCAAATACATCAATGGTGATAGTTTGCCTTCTCTCTCTCTGTCTCTGTGTCTCTGCGTGTTTCTATTCCTTTTTGCTACTTTCCATACCCCAGCACACACATTACGTATATATGACACAATAATAGCTTTGTTCTTTTTGGACGAATCGCGCAACCATCTCTCTCTCTGTGTCTCTCTCTCGATATTGTTTACACAAGTCGAACTGCTACGGAACTACGACGACTACGACCACCAGTCACTATTACCATTTCTAATGTATTGCCCATTGTTCTTGTTTCTGTGCTGCTGCTGCTACTGCACTGCACACCATGAATGCTGTATACGTATGGTACACTGTAGTAAAGTGCATAGGCGTATTTGAGCATGAAACATATACATACATGTATGTAATAGTACATCATTACGTAATAGTAGCCGATGTGAGCTTGAAGCGGTGTACAGCGTGCAGAGCAGCAGCGGGGTTAGCGGGGAGCGTATGGCGGTGAGCCTGGAGCCCAAGAACATTATTCGGCTGAAGCCGCGCCATTATTTTCCGCAAAGATTCCATTTTGCTGTCAGTCTGTCTCGTTTGTAACAATAAGGTGTAATGTTACTCGTGCAGACTGGTACACTGTGCAAGTATTGCCAAATCGTGAAACTAATAAAAATAGGGGGTTGTATATTATTAGGGGGGAGTCGAGTCAAAATTGGAATCGGTATTGCATAATGCCCCGGTATTGTTGAAGTTGCCGTGTAATAAAGTAAAGTAGTGCTCACACGGGAACTCATAGAGTAATGGCATACAGGAAATAAATAGAATCTGGAAAGTTTGCAAAGATCGCAAGAAAATTGTTGCGTTTCGCTTAACTCGTGGCTATAGCAGCTAGTATATAGATATTAGGCTGTTAGTTGACTTTGCAGAGAGTCGGAGCAACCTGTGTCTGTATGGAAAGTATTGTGAGCTGTGTGCAGTCACCAGTCCTAAGTAGGAAGCACGGGAAACAGCATTGAATTCAAGTGAAGGCACGACTCCTCCACCAGAAAGAGGAAGGAAGACTGTTAGCAATGTAATAGTTTGGTTTAGGAGTTTGCTGTGCTCTGTGTCCTGTGTCCTACTCAACGTACTTTTCGTAATAGGCAAGAAGCATACTCGTCAACTCTCTCTCTCTCTCTCATGCGTTTAAGGTATTACGACTACGACATATCCATAATATCATATAGCATAAGCACACGGTGGCTTTGGAGAGCTTTCCTCTCTCCTAGAGGTATTCAACGTAGTGCCACGGCACACACCACTAATACAACGAATACCAGGATTACATAAAAAGCAGAGAAAATTTCTGCTTTTTTTTGCTTTATTTTTGCCATTTTGGGGGTTCTGTTGTTTTTTGGAATCCAAGTTTAAATAAATACGTACATTTTGAAAGATGTAATATTCACTAATTAAAAATGCTTTAATACCAGGGTTCTCTGAAAAGCAGAGACAATTTCTGCTTTTTTTTTTGCTGTTTTGGCTATTTTTGAGTTTTGCTGTTTTTCGGAACCCCAGTATAAATAAATTACGTTAATTTTGAAAGATGCAATATTCAATAACAAAAATAATTAATTGTTTTACAGTTGATTTCATAATAAAAAAGCATTTTCAGCTGTGTCGACTAAAATAAACTTGTTGCAGTAAATGAAAATGGTGGTTTAAATTCGTTTGGCCATTTATAATAACATGCAGACTGTGAAGGTATTTTGAAATTTACCTATTCAATTAATTTTCTAAAGGAATGTTCATATTCATGACAAATTGCAGTTTTAGTCTTAAATTATGAAAAATAGCAAAACATCCATAAGCCGTCAATTTCTTCAGAAGCAAAAAAGCGTTTTTTTTTTACAAAGGCTGCTTTTTTGTTAGTGAGTACCCTGACTACTCGACAGTAGTAGTGAGTGAGTTGAGCTTTTGTGCCACTGGTTCTGGTTGTGTGTGTGTGCTGTGGCTGAGAGTGAGTGTGTGTCGTGAGAGAGAGCGAGAGTTTAGTCGTGCTACATGTACTATATCCCATTTGAGTTATTAGAGTGGCATCCTTGGCTAAAGAGCAGTTCAGTAGTGCACAGACTGCTTGGAAGTGGAGGCGAAATACCCGGCTCTCTCTCTCTCTCTCTCTGACACTCACTTCTCGTTTCTTTGGAGGAGCCCAGCTCAGCAGCTTGGCTCTGAGCACCAGCATCGCGTCCACATTCAATATCAATTGAATAGGCCAGCCAGCCCATCAGACACGAATACTCTTCTGCTCCTTTTTCCCTTTCTTTTTGCAAATACCGTAAAACGCATTCAATTCACGATGGAATTTTATTGTCTCTGAAGTTGTTTGACTTTGACTGCCTGTTTCCTACTCTGTACACACACGATACAATTCACACACGTCAAACATCACTCGGCCCGTGAATATATTTGAATATGTTTCCCTTTCGGGGGAGGAGCACAATTGTCTTGCAATATTTCACAAACTGATAGGGATTTTCGCGATTTTAGAAATATATATATATCAGGATTATGCAATACTTTGCATTCAGTGCTGCTGCCACGGACTTTTATTTCTATTCACTGTGGAGAAGAAGATCTTGTAAATATACATTCCTGTACACACATGCAGTGCGTGCAAAAACAGTTACCTATGTATATAATAATATACGGCCGGCAGTTAGCAATTTATGATAAACATAGGTGTTTTACCCATTCAGTGACCCAGTTATTTTATTTATGTTGACGGCCACTACAGAGACCATATCTTATCACGTATACACGAAAGTATTTCGTTTGTTGTGCTCCGTCTGTATGTAAATCCACATTGTATTACATAATAGACACGGCAAACTTACACCTGACATTCATACATGGCCCCAGCACTGGATTATTAATTATTATTACGTAAGAATCCTCTTCTTCATCATCATCTTCTCTTCTTGTTGTTCTTATCGGTTGAGGAGGTTGTGAGTTGTGCACACAAAAACTAAAGACTCTGTAAGAATCTGTGTGAGTCAGCCTCCGTGCTGCTGGCCCAGAGAATGCAAGGGGAACGTGGCAGTTTGGTGGACTTGCAAAAATATCACACGAGATTCGCTCGGTCAAGGCGACACACGCTGGCCCATGTCTTACCACCATGGTGAGTATAGTAATTATCACTTATCTCATTAATAGCACATTCTATGTGTACACTGTACACTGTGACGCTAGTAAATGGCGGAATTAATTACGTAGTAGCAGTAGTTGCAAATTGAATGGCGAATTATGAGGCCAGCTCATCTTTGCAATCTTGTCAGTGTCTATCTCTGTGTATTATTAGTGCAGAGCGCATAGCTGGCTCATACATTATTTCCCACCAGTCATTAGGAATGGCACGTATCTATAGTGAACACATGCGGCCGCAGTGTGCACGAAGAGACGGCCTTTACTGTGGCTTCGCTTCTATTATTATTATTATTATTATATGTAGTATCTATGAATGATATAGAGTATATATATAGTCATACTTATAATAGTCATGTACATAGTATATAGGGGAAGAAGTTGATTTATCTGTGGACAGTGGTGGTGGAGTTGATTGAAGCGTGACAGAGAAGGCCCAGCTAACTAAAGCAAAGTCAAGGACGACCGATCCGACAGAGCACTGTGCACACATCATGTCTATATAATAATATTATTAATATATGTAGGCCAATAAGAATGTGAGTGCTCTGTGTTGTATGTAGACACAGACAGGACATTGTAATACAATAAGTGTATTCTTTGCAGATAGAGTCGCGATCGTTTCTTTTGTTGTTGTGGCTGGCAGATTAGAGATTTGTCAAGTCAGACTCTGTTTCTGTGCTCCATTCAATTCAGACCCTTCTTTGTTCTCATCTGCTGTACAATGATGTGCAATGATGTGCACGCTATAATAGGAAGACATACAGAAACACAGAAATACAGACAGAGATTGAGATGGTCTTCGGCGGCAGCATTATCTGCAATTACAATGGTAATAACTATGGGCCACGTACAAATAGCAATGCATTTAGTTTAACTATTTATGTAGTAGAAGGTCGGTCTCTGTGCGTCTGTCTGCCTACCTGCTCGAACGTTGATTTTGGGGAGATGCCTAACTTCAACCAGGGTTTCCTAAATCACACTTTTACACCTAAAATCCCATCACGGTGGCATTCAAGGCTTTGATTAAATGTGATTTGATTAATTGGTATTCCGTGACCTTTATAACATGTAAATCACATCATTTGATCACGGTAATTAATACCACTGTGATAATCACAACCGAAACCCTGACTTTGACCAGACTCTGTGTATATATTTAATAGGTGTTTGAAGATAACCAATTTGCTGATATATAGAAATACACAGCGGAATACATTTGTGTTTGTGTGTGCTGTGCTTTATTATTGCTACTTTGGTTCGTCTGTATAGTAATTGCCCTATTTGTAATAAGTGTACGTACATGTACGTACAATGTGATAGGGAATAGGCGACAGACCTTGTGACAATGACAACGAGAGTATTGGTAGGGGCAATTTTCCCCACACAAAAATATTAAGCAACACGAACTGCTGAAGAAGGAACGAATGAACGAACTTGTCGTGTAAAAGTTGTGAAAAAGTCAATTTTTTATTTCCTCGGCGCATTTGGCAATGTGCTGGCTGGTTGTGCGATACCTGTTTTCTTGTTGGACGACTGTTCCTTATTCCTATAATATGTACTTGTATTACATGAATGCATTATATCGTTATTAGTGTGGGAAGGCTCTGTTATTCCGTAGGAACGGCTGAAGTGGTCCGCCGCTCTGCTACAACATTGAGGGCGAGGAGCGTGACTGTAAATAACCGACAAAGCGTATGTCATGTCATACTGTGTACTGTGCAATACTATGTCGACTATGTCTACTATGTCGGCTATGTCGGCTATGTCGACTAAGTATACAGTCAATAGTAAGAATGCAGTTCTCTCTCGTGAAATAGTCAATAAGTTTTTTCCACGCGATGCCTATGCCCATGTATTTAGTATTGCTTGCCTGCCTGCCTGGTCCATACAATTCACATTCAGACGACTCGTCGTCGTCGTCGTCGTCGTCGTTCTTTCATACGGGGAGATATTTTGTCTCGATGAGGAGGCCATGGCTTCAGAAATGAGGTCGAATCACTTACAATACGCCAAAGAGAGTCACCTAACTAGCAGTAGACTTTTTTTCCAGTTCACAGCACCATTATGCCCACCTTCATGGCTACGTTCATACAGCCAATTTAGCAGTGTCACTCGAATGTGAAGCATGGTGCAATGAGCAGGCCATATCAAATTCTGGAGTGGAAGGTGTCCAAAAATTAATGTCCAGGGGGAATGAGAGCAAAAAATTTATCTAAATTTCAATATACCTATTTACACTGTTATGTCTATATACTACCTTCTATACTAGGTATGTACAGGGTTTCGGGTGTTATTATCACACTGGGTTTAATTACTGTGATCAAATGTTTATCCAAAGAGACGCTTGGTGTGATTAATGTGATTAATCTAATCTATTATTTAATTCCATCACATTATTTAATCCCACTGTGATGGGATTTTAGCTGTAAAAGTGCTTTATATGTAAGAAACCCTGAGTGTATAGCCTTTGCTGTATACAGTACTGTGTGCTGTATAGATTCAATTCATCTTTTCATTTGTGCGACACTATGACACATGTATGGAGTAGGTAGGTAGGTAGGTAGGTAGGTAGATGACTAGATGGATGTTGCGTGCGAGAGTTTAATCCGTACTCAAATGATAGTCGTGTCCTGGGAATAATTTGCTGTCATTTGTACACACGTACACATAACACAGTCACACAGATAGGAGGGTGAGGGAGGCTGTGCCATTCGTCTGTTGTCGGAAGACTGCGGTGATTTTCATTCTGCTCTACATACTTACATACATAGAATATGTAGTAACACGTACAGGAAGTAGTATCTAAATGGTAGGACGACAAGAAGCCTGTTAACAAGATAGGAGGCATAGGAACAGAGTGGGGGCAGAGAAAAAAGTCTCTCTATTGGAAGATGGAATATAAGTAATCTGTGTGTGATAGTAAATTGAGCATCTGTGAAACGGAAGCAATTTCATATGAGAATGTAACATAATGCTGTGGGTTATGTATAGGTGGGATTACAAGGGATTGCATTAAGTGTAGACGGATGTATCTGTATGCCAATGTATTGTATCTCTCTCGGTAGTAGATGTGTGCACACTAAAAATAGATGGAAAAAGTCGATTCATGAATCACTGCATTGTAGTAAGAGAGAGAGAGAGAGAGAGAGAGTAAGAGAGAGTAAGAGAGACTAAGAGAGAGAAAGCATGAACTGTTCCAGCACAGCAAAGAGTGCAAAAGGACTGACGGAGAGAATTCACTACCACCAACACCACCTACATACGTACAATACACAGGACAGTCCAAGGAAA
>JABASC010002430.1:0-17664 GCA_019776185.1 Plutomurus gul | reverse complement strand
CCATACATATTCACACAAAGAGAGATAATACAGATATTATGAATAAGAATACAAGTTCATGGAGTCCATATTAATGAAAAAGAGCAGACAGACTAGTGGGAAGAGGTGTATGTTGACGCCGTTCTCAGTCTCAACGAAAACTTCAGCAGCCACCTGCTCTCCTTTCCATTGGACACACATCCACTTCCAAAAAAACTCTCAAGTATGCTCAGCAGCCTAGAATACATTAAATTTCCATTTGTACATGCACTCTTTATTATTCACATACATAGACCCACACACACACGGTTGAGCATTTTACTCGTAGCGATGGTTTTATGAGCTTGCAACATCAGTTCACTTTCACACGTACTTGAATTCCAACTTTCCCTTTCCTCATCTAAACTCACTTTACCTATAATGTAATACTAAAGTACGTAGAGGTAATTTACAGCTGTGCACCACCCTACATACATACGATACTACATCCAAGTACGTGTTTTTAAGTAGACTCTTCTCGTAGGCAGTAAGGCTATTATAAACCGAAAAGATGCTTTTACTTTCCTTAACCTGATTTATTTTACAGGAATGTAGTAACAGGCTGAATTTGTGGAATCCATCCTCTATAATAGTATAGTATATATAATAGTTAGTGTAGTATGTATAACCAAGTTGAGGATGAAAGTGAAGTCTAGACGGACAGAGTCTGTCTTGTCATTATGCAAGTCTCCAATGGGCAATCGTCTTGTCATCTGCTCACATTTCCAATTAATGTACGCATTAGACACGCTTATTCGCAATATAACGGATAATGCAGTGTAAAAGGAGAGTCAGGCTACCGAAATTGGGTCACATGTCTGCTGTATGTAGTATTAATGTACAGTACCTATACATGTGAAACAATAGATTATTACAGATTTATGTAAATCTGTTCTTTGCTCTAGCATAGAGGCTGAGCCTTCGACATAAAATATCATCGTTTTCATAATTCAATGGAAAATAATGGCTGAACCATCTTTAAATAATGTCGGTAGTACCAGATAGTGATAAATATAAATCTAAAAATAATCTAGAGTTCGTAGACATGTATACTATTTTTCCGAATAAAAAAAACATAAAAAATTTATAGTAAAAATATAGAAATTTTTTTGGGTTATTTGGTTACAGTTCAGGTTAATTTGTAAATGAAACTTACGCGGTTGGGTGTTGGGTTAATTCATTAGTACTACAAAGTGCACGTAGATCTCCAAACAGAAGGTAATGTGATCCTCTTTTGGTTCGCACAGAGTGCACAGTATTTATCAGAGTAAATAGAAACGTAAATAGTAGGAAACTTGCTTATGATAATAACTTAGAAAAGGTATGTGTGGGAAGGGTTACATGCAATACGCACTCCACAATATCCGAAATAATACATACTATGAAAGCGACGTTATTTCTTCCCCCAAAACCGGATTCGGTTGGATCTGTTGATAGCATGACTCAGATCATCACATCCCACAGTCAAAGTGCGAACGTCTATCCATAACAAACATAGTCTCCAAGGATGATTTAGGATCATCATGAGGGAATCCGATGACAACTGTCCTAATTTCGTTTACATGCCCCTTCGAATAAATGTGCAATGAACTTACTGCTGTAGAGAAACTTTGCTGAAAACGTACTCCACTTTTACTTTTTACTACTACTCGACACGGATGGGATCCTGTGCTGCCAATTCCACGAGAGTATATGTCATTGAGCTTCTCTTTTCCTGCATCTTCTTCGGTTGGCCAAAAATCTCAGCTTTCAATCTAGAAAACATATTGTGTGTGTCGCCGTGGAAAATGCGTTTCATGTTGTCACTATTGAAAGTCACCTCGTCCACGAAAGCAACGATTCTTATTTTAAGCTTTCAGTGGGAGTGTCGTTCAATGATGAATATAGTCACCAGAAACCTTTCACAAATGACGCCAACCCGCAAAATGGGAAACATGCAGAAAAAAAAACGAATTCAAAAGTGAGTAAAATATCATTGTACTAATTGTGGAAAGTAGAAGTGAAACGCGAGAGAGAGAGAATTCCAAAGGACAATCCTAAGGACGTTACTCTATCAACTTGAGTCTGCACATCTTTAATAAATTCCCCATAATTTTACAGCGCGTACAAATTCTTGACTTGCTTTTAATGAATCATGCGAGCATGCTTAATGCGTGATTTGATTTAAGAGTTCAAGACACATGGAGAACATTTAGAAATAGAGAGATGCTCGAAAGCTTTCTTGTCAAAGTAAACCAAGAGTTCTCAATCTTTTTTTATTAGTGCAATTCTTAGAGCTATATATCCACGGGCAATCAAACAGCTTTGTCAAAGACATTTACATGATAATCCTATAAACCACCAAGTTTACTCTGTAAGATGGATTGGGTATTTGCCCTCCTTTTCACTATGACCTTAGAAATGGGTAACTCCCAATCAGTCACAATTCTTAATTTAGACCTCAACCATCTGTTAGCTAGCATTAAGCATGCTGTGCAACTGCTGAAGACAGGAGAAAGAGTTTTTAATATTAATCACATGCAAAATGTATATCTTAAAACAAACTGAAAAATAAGTTCATTATTTGTCCTTACCCCGTAGGAATGTTAAAAGTTCAAATGTAGCACTACCTATACGGAATATTACCTTGATGCTTACATGGCAGCTATACTATGCTGTTTTTTCAGCATTTTCAAGTGTTGAGCATTTGCAGAAGCACACAGTACAGCAAAAGAACAGAATAATGGTCTCGGTGAAAGAGTAATATATCTTGTAACTCGTCTTCCTCAATCGTAATTTTATTCGTCCTCGACGCAAATCTATTTATAGACAGTCATTTCTTGCTTGTGTGAGAGAGAGATAAGAATCCTGTTTTCTTGATCTCGGCGGTTTCTCCAATCCCTTCCTAACAGAGAAAAAAATCTCAATCTGTTGCAAAGAGAAAGTGACTGAATAAATAAGCAATGTAAGTGCTCTCTCTTCTGCTGCTCCACTATCAGCAGCGTGCTCAGTACAAGAGTTTACTAATTAACCAATATGCACTAGTAATTTAATTTAGCTAATAAATATTAGTCTCTGGTTAAGCAATTAAATTTGCATTCCGGAATAATTTCTTGCCATCGACTGGCACTCGAAGGCCAAAAGACAACTTTTATGTCGTTTTACGTGCTACTAACACAACGTAATGATTAAATTATACATAAAGGCAAATGCTTAGCTGGCAAGTTTCTTTTGAATCAACGAACTCTTTACTCACTGAAATGGAGTTTAATCCGGCTCCCTCCAGTAAATCCGGTCAATTTGTAATATGGGTATCTGTGTTTCTTTATATTCCTATACTGGAGATATCTATAGTGTATACCGTATGCACTGTGAGCATTCTAAAGTGTTGAACGTGAGAATAAAAGCATGTTGCCTATACATAAACCATAGCACTGTATAGCAATTGTGACATTATCATATGAATTGACCTCACATTCAGACAGACTCCTGGGAAAAGACCGAAAGAATCTATTAGCAGTAAAACGCAGATGTTACAAGGAAACAATACAAATCACGACACGTAGCTCTTAAATTTTCACCGTGAAAGTTATTTCTCAGTCTTTCAGAAAAATATATGTGTGTATTGGCAGCAGTAGCTAATGCTGTACACAATAATAAAGATACACGACCTAAGTAGTAGTAATAAATATTTAGTTGTCTAAAAAACGCTTTACTCCACACTCCACAACACGCCGTACGTTGCAACAGTTCCAAGTAATACCCTTTGTTTACACTTTCTTTGTTGCCCACATATTTGAAGTTGGCGTGGTGGGTAGGTGTGTATTTATGACAGGGCTTTGTCTGGCTCATCTGCACTTTTCCCATTACTCCATCCATTCGAGTCAAGTAGGAGCAGCTCTGGCACTTCCGGGTGTTTTTGTAATCAATACTGGTTCACTTGATTTTTCCCTTGTGTTCAGTGTTCATTCATATACGCGACCGCCTCTGCTGTTTGAGTGTTTTAGCCCGTCGGAACGGAATACCGGGAACACAATACGGAATAGAGATAACCATTTATTTACATCTACTATCTACTACTACTACTACTACTATGTAGTAGTAAATACTTTGCTGCTAGTAACTATTAGGGTGACATGAGTACACATTAACTGACTGGGTAACTTCCTGACCCGGTCCTCCTTTGTCTGGATAATAAGAAAAGAGCGAGCAAATTATTTGCAGGAAGCGCATTGTGTACATTTTGTAACAATCAGTCACTATGTCATGTCGGCTGATAGACGAAGCGGAAACGATTCTTTGTTTACACATTCTCTCCATGTGATGAGTTTTTTACGAATATACATACATACACTGGATACTTGAGCAGTGAGTGTGCAAAGTCAAAAAGCTGATTGTGTTTCTCAAGTCAGTTCATTATTGTTTTGTAAATAATAGGTAGTATAGAAACTACAATATATTTACACACTATAGTATACATAGTGAACGAGTAGGTTTCTGTAGAAGGAGGCTTGAGAGAATGTAAGCAATGGGTATAATAAAGAGAAGAAAGCCGTAAAGCCGTGGAAGCACATCAGATCAAATCAGCGTCAAACGTTTTCCTCGATTCAAAGGGTTGCTCATTCTTGCACGTTTTACAGCACGTTGCATGATGACTGGGGTGCTCTGAACTCTGGATGGATCGAATAGCCGAAGACATATTATCCTATGATGCTGTCTGTTACTCAACGTTCTCAGTCGTGCTCCTTGAACACAGACACACGAAACACACACAGATGAAACAATAAATGATTGATGATTGTAGCCATGCTATTTTCTCTCTCTCTCTCTGCTTCTTCATCCGCGTAGGTATACATTATGCTCCTATAAGGAGAACTACTGCTGAAATATTGGGAGTCAACCAAAGGTCTCTTTCAAATAGCTGGGTGAACGACTTCTTAATAATGCTATGCGTATCTTCAAAGTACGCATCAGCTTTTCTCTTGTGTGTGGGTTAGGCATGGGAAAACAAGAAAAGGACGAAATAACATCTAAATATTGGATTGTTGACCTGGTTGTCTCAAATAACATTTAGTGGGAAATAATATATGCTTTCTCTTTTCCTAATTGGAGGTGTGCTCAAGTATGTATGCTGTGGTAGTATTGCGTATCTGCTGATAATTAATTTTCTATAATAAGAATGACCTCTCGTTTGGAGAAACAATTTAATTTTTGGTGAGACAAACAATAACAAATAATATGTAGTAACAATTAATAATAATTATACAAATATAACCAGATGGATTCCAATACTGTTGAATTTGGATTTGCTATGAGGTCGGGAGATAGAACACGTTTAATGCATATCATACAATTAACCCACGCGTAAGTATGTGTAAATATAGGTAGTTATATATAACTCATGGAAAACATGTTTACAAAATCTTACATTGAAAATCGCGTGGATTGAAGGCTTAAAACGTTCGATATGGCACCTGGTACACGATTTATAAATAATATATTCTAATATTTGTGCCGCATTTTTTGAGAATTAGATTGATCGGTGAAAAAAGCATCAATCAAATTGTTTCGCTGTGTAGTGGTCCAGACCTGCCAAAATTAAGTAGACAACCACGCCAATGGAGCAGCTGCACAACAATACGTGTTTGTTTTGGTTGTACAGAAGAAAAACAACTCAAAATCGTACAATCATTATTATTATTACTCCAGCAAATTGTACATTTCAGATATTAAAGTAGTGTTCTCATTAGAATTTGTAGAGTAGGTAATAAATACATGATGCGCTGGTTTAATCAAAAACTGTTTTTCTTTTGGGGAAACATGGCCGATGGTATTATCTGTAGGACAGAAAGAACTGCTTGTTACGTGCACAATGTGAATGATAAGTTGTAACGCTTGGGTAAATATTATTTCTCTCAACTATCGCAAAATGGAAAAGCTCATTTGTGTGTTATTCATCAATCATTCTGTAGTAGTGCACAGAGAGAAGATAGCCCCGAGAGAGGAAGGAATGGCACAACCCGTGGGCAAGTGCCCACTTCAAAGTTCATGTGCTCATTTCCACTCTCAGAGAACATTTCATTGCAAACGCCATTGAAAATCCATTTGAATTACATTAGAAGAGGCTGGGGACTGACAACTGGCAATTACAATTACATGTCGACTGCTTTCACGTGAAGAATAATAGTGACAGCTTGGAGTGCATGAAGTTTATGGAGTTCAACATTCAAGTACAGTGGAAAAGAGTATACAGTAGACCAGAGAAGAGTAATCGCAGAGGTTACATTATGAACATACGAAATGTTTCAATTCATCATTGAGGAGGGCAACTCTTTTGCACGGCTAGGTCATAGCGTTTTGTGGAGCAACCGTTTTGCAAATCTTAATTTTAGACACGATTTTCGCATTTCACTCCTCGTGAAAGCATTGCACATTAATGTTTTAGCGTCATAATGATTGTATTTTCAATGTGCAGTTGTGCAATCCGATAAAATAGTTTTGAGCACCAATGCTAGTAAAATGCATAAATTTCCTTCTCGTACAAATTAATAATAAAGTCGAGGATATTTATTGGTAGTGGAAAAACACTGGGAGAAAAATCTTGTTATTACTTTGCCTTCTCTACACACATAATTGGTTTCTGGTAGTTTGTAGGTTTCTCGGTGCATTTGAACAGTGAATGCACACATGAAAGAAATTATGTCGGAAGGAGGAAGAAGAAGCAGGAACGAGAATTCGGTGGTAATTTCTTGATGTGCCCCATCATCAATGTTTGTAATCGTGTAGGTGTTCTATGGCTCTGAATACTGCACAGTGTATAAATTCTGGTCTTAATTCCTGCGTTAATGTAATAAGAAAATTTCATGTTTCTCCTTGTAAGTGTACTTACCGTCGCCTAAAGCCATTTCTGGAGCTTGCGAGCAATTTCTGTACACCAGAAGTGTACTTATCGAGTCGATCTACAAACATAGTAACATTCAAAATGTAGGAAGTGGAGCAACTTAATAGGTTTGCACATAACTTGTAACATTACGTTCATGGATGTACTCGACTTACATTGAAAGGATGTTCTTACAAGGCAGCATTTCAAAGAGCAACGTTTCCTGTGTGAAGGCGTATGTACTCCGTTCGCAGAAATTCTTTCAAAATCTTCCCTTTTTGAATACATAGAAAAACTTTGCCACAATGAATTAGTGAGAACCGAACATTTGAGCAAACACCAACTGTGATAATTTCATTTCTCATTACTTACTACATAAGGTTCTATGTTGCGGAATGCTATATTACGCTATCTGCTTGTTGAAATCAGAGTCGAAGGCTCAAGCAAACATTTGGCTCAACAAGAATATTTCAGTAGCTACTAGTTAGATTTATGCAAAAATTCCCATCTGATTCAACATTAATTGATATTTGCTTTTATTTCTATTCCTTGTGTACGCAATGGGAGTTCCTTCATCAAAGAGCACGTTCTTCATAAAATTCTCCCGCACTATATCCCGAATGATAAAACAGCATGTTATACTAGATTTTTCTCCTTCCTTATGAATAGACTATTTCAGAGATAATTCGGATGATGACATTGACTTTCACTGTATATTTGCCTTTGAAATATTTCCAGTGATAACCGAATCCACGCACGTACACTCTGGAAGTTTCATCCGCTGTTCACGTGCATGGCTTCTCCCGTTAAAATATGCATAGTGTCTCTCCACGTAGAGTTGACCGTCTAAATTTATTTCGTCAATTATCGGAAATAGCACAAGTTTGCATAGTAGGCTAAGGGTATTTTTGTATTACTCTGTATACGTATAGGCATAGGTAAAGTGAAACTAGTCAAACACCGTACAACGAATGTGTTAATGAGTATGTACACAATTGTGTACGTGGCAGAAACTATTACCAGCACTACTACAAGAAACAGGACAACCAGAGGAATCATCATGCTTACACTTTGCAAGCTCTCACAACAAGAATCTTCTATGCTTCAGTAGTCAGAATTGTATACAGAGACAGCCACCAGCGAGACAAAGCAATCTGGTGTGCATCAACAAATTACATATTAACTAGTCCGAACTGGCTATATAGTAAAGGCGACCACGATGACTTTTTCTACAACTCTTACTACCACAGCAAGCCTGTCGACTCTCTCCATAATTTATTTCTCTTGCTTGTTCTCAGTACTTACTTAGTAAGTGCATAATGTGTTTTGGATTTTTTTCGCAATGTTTCCAGAATGAAAGCAATTCTGTTCTGATGCGGTGACATTTACGTTAACAAGAAAATCTGCTTCAAATTAAAGGTTTTCCTACTTAACCTACTGATGTTAATCTTCAGCATCCTTCTAATATGTAGCAATTCTGTGAACATGTTTCTTTAAGACTGCAGACTACACAAAAAATATGATCATTTCACGGTACAGTCGCTTTGTTAGTTTCCCAGAATTTTTACTTGGGACACACACGGGGAATTGACTTTCCACATGGTCAGATCGTCCATTCAGGCAGTCAGTACACGAAACCGACAGTTTCCCCAACATTGATCATGTTCTTCCAGTGCTTTTACTGTCTCCTTTTCACTGCATCTCCGACTTATTACAGAAAGCCCATCGTCGAGGGAGAGAGACACGATCCATAATCCTGTGTGCTTAGGGCATATACTTATAACCAGTTGTCCTATATGTACGTTCTCAAGGTGCAGGAACCACAACATACACTTTCTTTGGATGGTGTCACGTCCTGTCCACGTGCTACGTCCGTGCACCAGCCAAGCGAAGCAACAAATATTTACGTGTAATCTTTGCCAATAAAATCCGGCATTACATTACATGCCCTATGTATGCTTCCTGACAGGAATTTCTATTATTTGAGTGCATGCAACCACGGAACCACGTCTTTTGTGGTAGATGGAGAGAGTATAGCGGAAAGTGATAATGGACTTTTGGAGAAAGGCTCCAGCTGCTTTGTCTAGTCTATGTAATACACTTATGGTGACGGCGGCCAACGATATTTTTATATTTCAAATAATTGGGTATGCTCGCACATAAAATAAAATGGACCATATAACCACTTAACACACTTCAAATTGTTGAACCCCCTTTGGTAGACATCCGCTTTAGTCGCGTCAGACTTTCTAGTGGAATTTTCAGTGAAGAGTACTTGAAATTTTATTGTTTGTCGCGTCTAGATCATTCTGATCCCACGTATACGCGTTTACACACAAATGTAAACTTATTGTTGTTATTCATTTCATCGTTTCCAGGAAGTAAATCCAATGGACACGTACTTCAAAGATCTCAGAATTCTGCCCATAGACTGTGACCATAAGTAGCACACCGGAAAAGTTACACAATTCAATTTCGGAAAGCCATATTACAGTAAAATGTATGTAGGCTTGGCTTATGTTTATCGTATCCTTCTAAACCTGTGGGAGAAATCTATATTGATACAATGAATTATGTACATACACGTTGACAAAAGTTTATTCTAGGAATTTTGTTATACAACTTGCTCATTTAATTAAATTACATGATTGATGAAAATGTATATATATGTAGATATTATGCGTATAGGTAATTGGGTTGGTAATTCGAATTCCCAATTTATATTTACGGCCAAATTGGCCAACGACCAGAGAATTCTCAAATAAAATTCGTTGTCCATCAGACAACGATTTTTCTATTTTCATCCGGCTAGCTAACGTACTTGAAGTGTCCTTTACTACTATAGATTATAGAAGCATGTTTTTTTAGTCTGCTAGGTTGTTTCGAGTCAGAATGGGAGACTGTGGGAGTTTCGAGGAAGATTTTTATCTTTTATTGTTGATGTATGGGGCTATGTCTCTTGACTTTTCTTGTACCCTTATAATAAATGTCTATATTGCTTCTGTCCACTTAAGTAACTGTTTCCAGGAAATATCCAATCACTCAAATGCGTTTACCCATAAATTCATTTCTACATCGAGGGTTTAGATCGTGCGGTGTTTCCAGGAAGTAGAGCCAAGGACTTTATACTTCAAAGCTCTCTAGTTATGGACAAATTTCTCAATTCAATTTCAGATAACCATGTTATGGTAAATGTTAAGTTGTACTATATAATACTACGTAACATTTACCATAACATAGTTCGGTTAGAGGTAGGAAATGTAATTTGAACATATAAAAATTAAAATATTAGAAAAAACACAAGTATTAGACAAACAACCACTTTAGGAATGTTGTTGTCCAATTTATTTGTCCCTACAAAAATTAAATGAACAAAGGATTGATATAAATGTATTAGCTGTACAGGAAATTGGCATTAAGCTCTCCAGTAAATGGAATTATAAAAGCACAGTAACATAGGTTTCGGTGTGATCCGCACTGTTCTAATTTTCGCCATAAATTCCTGTCTATGAGGATGCTCATCACAATCAATACACATGATTTTAAATTTTCGAGTGGAATATTTCATTGAACTCAGCAGTAAGACAATCCTGTTAGTTGTATTTAATTAGGTTTGTCGTCTGCCCTTTAGGTTCCTGTGATGTCAAGAAGAGTCTCCCATTCTCTGACTTTTAGTTGGCTAAAGAACAGAAAACCTCGGGGAAATGAAATTAAACCGAACCCTGAATTAAATTAACATCTCGACTGTTCCGTGGTTTCCACAAATACAGAAACCACAGCCAGAAACATGAAACTTTTTAAAGAATTAGTAGTTTGACGTTAGTCAATTATCGTTATTGCAGATACTACTTTCTTCTTCGTCTGCGATCACTTTGCAGACATCTAACTCAATTACAATAAAATATAATATGCATTGAAGGCAATAACGAAATCGTCTATGTGTAGTCTACTTGTTAGCTCTGCGCATCTTGCGAACTTTTTAAAGAGTAGGCGAGTTTAATGTACTTCTGCCGTTGAATGAGAACATCTCACTTTCAACCTGTCGTCGGTCTTCCTACGATATCACTTTCAATATTTGACTTGCCTTACCAAAGTTCCCCTTGTGTGTACGTGTACAGAGGCTTAATCAAAAGCTTTCCTTCCACGTAAGTCGACCATGTTGACTCTGCAATCACTCTTTGTCTGGCTCTCTGCTACCAGAGCCGCGGGTATCTATCGACAATCATTTGAAATAGTAACTTTCTATAAGATGTCTGTGCTATCCAAACATCGTCTGAAGTTTAGTCATATATGCACAACTTTCTATCTACTCTTTCCCAACATCGCAGTCGTATCAAATTGACTATACATGGGTAATTAATATTCAAAGAATATCGTCAATTATCGTTTTTCTTTCTCTCAGATCTATTTACAAAACTTTGTTACGCATTATGAAACTACTAGGGATGTAATTTATAGCGATTATACTGCATAAAAAGCTAAATATAAAAGTGATTCTTATTTAGGTAAAGTTATAAGCCACTGGGTCTTATATAAAATTTCACAAACTTCGTAGTTTGTCCATATAATTAATAGGTCGCATTGTCTCAAACATTTTACCAGCAAGAAATTCAACCAGTCAAAATTCTTCAAACACAATGTCTCTAGGAATTTATTAACAGAGAAAACTTTTCCGATATTTGAAAAATGAGTTAGAAACTGCGAGAAAATTTCTACCTACCTATTTTACTGTTTTTTATATTATTTATTTGTTTTTGTAAATATTTATATTGATATGCTTAGCAATAAACGGTGAAAATTACACCAGGCCAAACATGACCTAGCATCAGTCAGAACCAGTTCAGTCAAAGCGACTAATTTTGTCATCTCTATCTTTAATAAATAATTCTCTCTCCAAAAAATCCACTCACAAAATTCACAGATTTCACTTGTTGAATCTCTAATAGAAGCGTATTTATTGATGAAAAATCGTGCTGGTAGAAAATTCTGCTAGCAAGAACGGTGGAATCCAGAAACTGGTTTAATAAAAAATATTTGCATTTTAATAATCCGTTTGCATGAAATTATCACGTCAAGGATCGGTGTATGACGTAGAAAGTTCACAGTGCGAACGATTAATATGCGACTGGTGCGTACATCCATGTGTAAAGTACATTATTTCAACATGTCTCCCATACTGAAAAATCATCATTGTTCTCTGTCTAATACTATGTTAGTAGGATTCCGTGTGTCTAACAGAGGAGTTATGATGACACATTCGCACAGACAAGCACTGCATTTGACTGTACACAATTGTGCACCGCTGAATACACGAAGTTTTCTGGTGTGTATAAAGGTCTCCATGTACAAGAGTGCCGAATGAGACAGAAAATGAAATGACTCATTTCACTTTCGTGCTCTACTTGCTACAATGTATCAATTCACAACTTCTTTTTGGGTGTCACATATGACGGCAATAATTTTTTGCTGCTTGTAGGTATTTCTGTCTCTACACTCAAGTCAATGCTCAGCACGTACTATTATTGCGTCAAAGGTAAGTCTCTCGCTATACGAATGACAACTTGGTTACAGACTTTCTTTACGCTTAGACAGAGTCAACAAAACTTGTGTTATAACTTTCAGCTATGCATTTAGTGTGTTAGGGCGGCACAAACAGTGATAAGTTGTCCAAGGTGCGTTATGCTTCGCATCTTTGTAGTGTCCTCATATTCCCTGTGTACTAGTACCGCAAAGAAAGTGTATCTGTATTTAAGCCTTGCTCAGAATACACGATCAACATCCAATGCATATTGTCTCGTCGAGACTTACAGTTACAATTAGCAAATGGGATGGTGCCAGAGATGAGCAAGCAAATGAATCTCTACTATTTACAATCTAAATCCTGCTGTTCGAACAGCAAACTTTCGAATGTAAATTTTATTTCTCTGTGGAGGTGGAACTTGGGAAACTTAATGCTCAATTGATTATCTTGACCTACATCAGGTGTAAATTGTGACTAAGGGTAAGATGAGCGTCATCAAATAAACATTGTAAATTCGTGGTGAAATTAAAGTTGCATGTCTTACCTATACGCACTTTAATCTCTAGACGGCATCGTTTGAGACAGTGATATTTATGTCGATATTTCCCAATGCAACAAATTAAAATTGAGTGCATGGACTCGGCACTGTGGACTAAACACTATATGACTGACTGACTTCCATTTAGGTAGGCATTAAACGAAAGCACGTAACAGAAATCCCAGCTTTTTAGATATAAGTTAAGCTATATTGGTGATCTACCTTTTCTCGCTATCAGAAATTGCACTTGAAAGTCACTCACCTTACGGTGTGGTGGTGGCGTAGTGACTTGTAGACATTGAACTCGATTAGTATTCAGTCCTTTAACTGCTACTGTGCTTATACCTACACTTGCATCTACCCACATTCGCAGTGTACACGGATTTTCGTTTGATTGGTCACGAAGTGAAAGCAGTTGTGCAAGAATCCATTTTCTATCGTTCAATGCCATACACCCAATCCAAAACGTAGAGCAAGTTCTTGATCACCATGCAATAACCTTGTATGTACAATAGGGAAATTGACAGAATAATAGATTAACAGTTGGTTACGGCGTAGTACATTATACACGAGTCTAAATAGAAAACAACATGTCAAAATGCTTGCGACTTAAAAACTATCCTTAGATAAGAACATCATATCATAGCGCAATGTACATCATGAGATAAAACGGAGAATCGTAGTAAGTAAATTCCATGTAGTCAAGGTTGCAGTGATTGAGGTTAAAATCTCTGGAGGTTGAATGCTTGTCCACAAAAATTATACTCCTTGCCACCGTTATAATTTTTAATTTTGAAATCACGCAGGGGTGTGGAAAAATTTGTAAACTTCATTTGACTCGTGGATTCGAATTTTGTTTTATGCCTGCTCCCCACTATTAGGTTATAAAATTTCTGGTTTCTAGTATTTCCTTAGGATATGTCAATATTTTTTCCAACTAATTATATTCATTTATAAATGAAAATTACATATTTTTTGTTAGAGGAGTTACCATTTTCACTGTAATACTTCTCTGACTTGATTTGTATGATTTGTATGACTGAGCCTTGGTTAACTTAATAAAGTCTAGACGTGTAAGGGGAAAATAAGTGGTGTTTGGGTCATCGCCACGAATAAATAGTTAGTAGAGCAGNGGGTCATCGCCACGAATAAATAGTTAGTAGAGCAGTAGTTGTAAGTTACTCCGTAAATTTCATATCAGTGTCTAATTAAATTCAAGTCGACCACGATTCTTTATCTCACCAGAGATGCTTTTTCCTAATACAATTTCATGACATATCATCAATGGGCTGGCATGGTGTGGGTAGTCATCACCATGTGGAACGCCCACTAAATATCCGAACAAGTACTATTTAACTAGACGAGCGCTTAATAACTTGTTCCATTTTTCCACTCGAACACTCGTGTGTGTGCATAGAAATACAATAGAAGATCCACAGATAATGATTATGGAAGGTGATTACAGTGCAGGCATGAGTACTAGCTTGAATAGAACATTTAGTATGCTCTAAACACTTCACTTGTTATCTAATTTATGTTTGCACCGGAGCCTCGGCTCTTCCCCTTCAATTATTCCCAAATTACCAATATTGATTTCATCGCACCATTTCACCATGACGTGCAACTCGTATGTTATAATTCCGTAGATGTTCACTATGAAAGCTGCACAGGAAGCGAAAAAAATGATTGAAGGCATATTAAGCTCTCTACTCTTTTTCAAATAAAACGAGAGAAACAATGAAATATGCAGAGTACCTGAGATTTGCCAAGGCTTATGGAACACGAATGCAATAAATGCGCAGCAAATGCATGAATGAAATTGCTAATGTTTAAGCTCAATTAAAATGAGCCATATTGTGACGCATTTATGATACAGGTACTTTCCCCGTTAATAAATAACAGTTTACTGCCTTGTTTTTGAATGAGATTATTCTGTTAAATGATAGATACGTATATATTCATGTTTGCATTCATCTTTTACCTGAACTATGTAAATAAGTTGTACCACCACTGACAACGAGAAATTACGCGAGGTAAAGATTTCATCGCTTATTGCAGAACCTTATAGTGTTGCGTAATTGTTTACATTCGCAATATTGCCAATAGACAGGTATATAGTATAATATTATTTTATTTCATCACAAAGCGAATTACATACATACATTTACACTGGAAACCAGAACTGATAAATAGTAAATTCTTTCTTTTAGGAAATACATTAGGATTGTTTATGTTCGAGAAGCGGTTATTTGCACATGATGTGTATGTTTGTATTTGCAGTGGAATTACTGGACCACACCATATTGCATTCACCTTGCAATTTTTATCAATCTTGGCTACAGTTCTACACAGAATCGGCCTATTTTTCGGCAAAATACAACTTATCCTACAATATTACATTTAACATTATTACTACGTAGCATGTACACTCATACTACTTGTTAATTTAGAGAGAACATTATCTTTAGTTTGCACTCTGTCTAGTACACCAGACAATCATCGTGCTCCTCATTTTCTCTTTTCCTAGAAGCAACTTCATTTGAACTACTCCGTAATGTCACGTACGATTTTCTCTTGGTACACAGCTCCTATTTATTCGTATCTCTGCAATGTTTATGTGTTCACTGCACTGTGTACCAGTATGCTCAGTGTCTTACTCATAAACCTAAAAGGTAGGGACTCTTGTGTAAGGCCTATTTTATTACATTAGGTTGGAAGTGTCCGTAGTAATTAGTTTCCTGAACACCAGCATATCAAAAGCGTTTAGCGTTGCACACGCCAACACCAAAACCGCCTACGAAGGTGGGTAGTACAGACATACCTACAGATGACGGCTCATCGTTGATCTAGGTAACAGTAACAAGACCAGTAATGATGATCCAGACACACACACGTCCAAGCGTGGATAACAAGACAGGGAAATGTGAAAATACTATTTCAATGACTCAGGGAGCGAGGTTGAATGTTGATTACAGTTTAGGTGCGACAGTTAATAATAACAATAAACAGTAAAAGCATGCATTAGAAATATTTCCTGGAAAAGAATCCGTTTAATCCACATAGACCAGCAATTAGCTGGAACGCGTGAGCTCGCACGCGCTTCTCTAAGTACAGTTTAAAGGTAATATTCAGTTTCCTAGCAAAAGTGTATCATGGTGAGAGCATATGCCCGAGAAGAATACCACTGCCTAATAATAATGATAACGTACACGCAAAAAAAAACACAACCTAACAAAGCGACACAGTTCTACCCGTCCAACCACTAAACTATCCAACAAAAAATAGATTAACCTCACACGAGCCGATTAAAACGCGCGTGGATCTATTTACTGTATAGACATCCATTGTCCTATTCATAAAAGTATATATATTACTTCCACAATCATTTTTTCTTCAAAATTCTCAATGGCTTTTGTGAATTTGCTTACTAACAAAACAAATACCTATATAATATATAAGTAGTATTTCTATACGTTGTCTACCACTCTGTGTACATGTACATGTAGCAGTTATAACAAGCAATTTTCACTTACAACTGCCTTCGGTCGGGTTGAAGGAGACACAGTCAATACATTTATGTGTTTGTAAGTATGAAAGGTATTATATTTTGAACCCTCAGTGCTGAAGCGTCATATGTATGTGTACGAACGTGAGACGTATGAATCTCACTCGTGCGAGCGGTGAGAACCAGTAGTTGGTAGTAAGTAAGTGAGGTAGCCTGTCTTTTCTCTTCCATATGTATGTACTGTGGGTGTGTGAAAGGCTTGCTGAACAGCACACGGACAGACTGGCTCGCTTGCAACACTAAAACTATATAGATGTTACCAGATTCGGATCAGGCTCTTAGTTACCCAGAACGTCTTGCCGTGTTCACAACCGTTCTCTCCTACTTGCAATCAACTGCCTGTAGCCACCAATACAATCAAACATAATAGATACCAAAATACAACAAGTATCAAACAAGTTGCGTGATTGAGAAAAATATCTTGTTTTCTCTGAAAAACAAAGGAAAAGTGTAGAATTTTTAGGGAAAATTGCAATAATTTCAATTTCAACTCGAACCTCGTGCATATCTGCTGTGAACTGTGACCAACAATAATTACAACATTAACTGAACATTCAATAAGAGTGACCGTACACAGTGACTGATAGTTCAGTACAGTAATATTTGATTACTGAGAAAATACCCGTTACTATTAAAAGCTTTTGTATGAAAATTAACATGAAGAGTACTGAGGAGAAGTCTGTTTCTGGTGGGAGCTCACACAGTAATTCCTCCTCGACCAATCCTAAAATACGGATAGCCGTCTTTGGCCAACACGAAGTTGGAAAATCAGGTAATCATCATTCTTTTGCTTTAAAATCCGATTTTTTACTATTAGGATTGACATGGTGGTCTTTGGACCTTTCAACGGTGTGTAATTTTGGAGATCACGTACTTTAAGGCATACTAAATCTTACAGAGTCATTTTAATCCGCTTGACTTTGACATTAGAGATTAGGGTAGAAAGTTTGAGAGAGAGAGAGGATGCGGGAGGAGTAAATAAAAATTTCAGAGTCACTACCGTTCTCAGTTTCCCCTCACATGAAAAAAAAACTTGCACTTGAGCATGGAACAAGGGCAACTAACTATTGAATACGTTTATAAGCTGTAGACGTAGAACAGCAATTTTTTTACTTTGCAAAATGTGTAGCAGCGTATTTTATAAAGCTGCATGTCTCTCTGTT
>JABASC010002429.1:0-17669 GCA_019776185.1 Plutomurus gul | reverse complement strand
TTTTGGTGGTATTTTTTACCCAGGTAATTTTCCCCGCAATTTCCCAGCGGTTTCCCGTTCAGGGATCCCACTGGGAAAACAGTTCATGTTCTTCCTGGGCTGATAGGAAACTTGAGAGCTGGTTCGAATATTTCCTTGAAATGCACGTCTTCTCTTTTCCCCATTAAATGCGAGTTACCATTAATGTGTACGCATTCGTGGGAAACTTTTGATGGCAGGCGGCACATGCACAGAGAAATTATGTATATATTTTACATTTTGACTGAGCAATGACAGAACGATGACGCAATCTGAAACACAGAGTGGACAAGGGAATTTTCCACCATCTCACAAACAGTGAGCAGAGAGTACTGTCTTTGTCTGCTGTGGTGTTTCGTGATGCGAGTTGAGCTGAGCTGAGATCACGTCAGCTTAGCTCAGCTCAACTTCTAAGCTCAACTGCTGCACATTGTGGGTACACGGCAAGGAAAATAAGCTCTCATCTTCATGGTTATACTCATGATGGCATAAGTGTGGTCAGTCCACTTTCTTCTGTAAGCACCTATAAAATATCAATGTAAACGGACGCTTGTGTGTCCCCAGCAACGTCTTGCACACAGATTCCCACAGACACAAAAATACAAAAGTGTATACTGAAGTGTACTGTTGGGAAAGTGCATATTGACGGCAACGCGATTTAAATCCTGTCACTAGTAATATAATACTATTCGTTTAATAGCATAACACGTAAAAATGTTCTCACGATGATAGAAATACAAAATGCGTGCTCCACTGTCAGTGGCAACTTTTATGTTGAGCCAATTCCTCTGTACTTATATAGATGTGTATGGTAGATTGTATCTCACAGAAAACAGTATTGTCAAGCGAAATCCATCCATTCTTTCCTTGAAAACGAATAAAAGTTGTTGAGAGATAGAACTATAGTTTTGCTGGAGCATTTCCAGTCGTTCCTCCATAAAGAATGTGCAGTCGCTACTTCCACATGTAATAATAAAGTATAGAAAATAGTACAACAATGGAAAAAGGGAAAACTCTGTAAGCATTAAAAATCCAAACAATTCATTTTAATGTCCAGTGAAGTTGGAATGAAGAAAAGAAAAATTCTAGTCAGGCGAGTCCGGTGAAAGGAGTGGAAAGAATGGAGAAAGAGGGAAAGAGAGAGAGTAAGAGATATCACATAACATTTCATCATATAACAAAACATAACATAAGGTAAGGGTAGGAATGCTTACATGGGCACAGAATAGGAAGGGAATGATGTGGTTTCAATAATATTTTATGTGACTCAGGGGCTTCATTGGGTAATGAAATCAAGTCCCTCCTGGGCATTATATCTAATCATTTAATGTTGTCTTGACACACTCGTATCTTCACGGCCTTCATATGTCCACATGGACTTTTCCCCACTGCACATAATGCTCTAACAACTCAATTCCCGCACTACCTACATCCTTCCCAATAATGTGCACCGTGTTCCACTGTTCCGCTCCACGCTGCCCCACTCTTCCTTCTCACTTCTTCTCCTCGACGCTCTCATTCATTTCTCATTTTTATATCCTGCTCATTTTCGTGGCCCCATCAAGCATTTCGCCAAAGATACACATAATGGCCAATTCTGCCAGTGGTCAAGTCAAGTCAATAATAGAACCGCTCTGATAAATACTGAATGTAATGAAAATCTGCCCAATGTTACCTGCCACGCTTCACTCCTTATCCCGTTATCTTAAACTCGTCTTTTCACTCATACTTACTTAACATCTTAATGCTAAACAGGACTCACCTCTAAGGAAATCGACGTTCATGTAACTGTGTCTGTGCAATGATTTATTTTCTTAGTGCTGCTTTTATCATGTGTGGAACATCCATTTCACAATCCCATTTTGACTTGTTTGTTACGTTAAGACGGAATTCATGCTCTCATAAAAAATAATATTGATACAATACATTAAATTGTTTCGTAATAACATATACGACCTATTGCGATACTTTCAATGGAAATTACATGTAGTCGCGACTTCCTGTTGCTTTTCAATTATTTCCGCGTGCCTGGTTATTTAATTTAGTATAAGATTCCAAGATGTGAAGTAAAAAATATACTTCACATATAGGGGAATTCAATCTCGGTCAACTTTCTCTCATGTATATTTTTTGATGTGTAAACCAAAGACTACTTGAACTACAGAATAAAAAGCAGTCCAACGCTTCAAATTTAAAAATTTGCACTCATTATGTTGTCGTAAATTTGTAAACATTTTTATGGAATGGACACACTTGTGCAAATTTCATGCCCTAATACCTTGGTGCGGGAATTATTGTTGTGTTCTTTGTGGATGGCTGAACGAAATTTCATGTAGATGAAGATTGTTTTATTTAATTGTTTCATTGATACTTACTCGAATATTATTCTGAACTGCAACATCAAATATTGACTATGATAAAAAATTGACGAGCTAGATTTTACACTACTAGTGTAAGGGTACATACATATACATTGTATCATGGGCGATATTTCAATCTTTCCCTTGTCCTTGTCATCGGGGTATACTTATGTGGTCTGCACGTGCAATTTTCAGAGTTCCTCCCACCACTGATAAATTGAATATTCCCTAATAGCACTTACAATTAAGTAGGTACGTGTATACTGTATTTTCATCCAAAAGACAAAATCACTCTTACAGGTCTAGTAGATGTATGTCGGTATTCATAATATGATTGTAAAAGGTTGCTAGTATTGTGCTCCCTAACTATCAGTTTAAAAAAATGTAGCATGCTCACCACGTAAAATGTGCGCATTACTTTACACATAACGTGATCTTCTATTAGAATTTTAACATTTTTGCAAATCAACAATATAAAAATGTATGCCTTCAATTATTTAAAAATTACCCTTTCTTCTGTGGTGTTTGTTCCAAGCAGAGTGTCGTGATCACACTACCTACATTTCGTTTATGGAATTTTGTCTGACCGCGAAGAGTGAAATTACTAAATGGTGAAGGTAAATCGTAAAGTATATTTTGAAAATTCGAGTCTAGTAAAATTGAGCGAACTACTGGTAGACAAGGACTTAGTTGGACGATCAATTTTTTGCCGTGACTTCTCAAAACCACAACTTTTGATTATATTGCAGCATTTAGCTCTTCTGTAGAGTGAACTTGCATTGTAAATAAATACATACAAAATAATGTAGTCTAATGTTTGAATGTTAAGCAGACAGGACAGAAGGAGTGTACCCCGAAAGCATGGATCTGTGGATATAATTGATACAATGTAAATGTCAAATGTGTTGTTCAAAGTAGAACGTTGTGCTCTGCCACCTCTTGCCTTATTGAGTCAAACAAAGTTTGAGCAGAAAGTGAAATCCTAAAACTATTTATAATACATGCATATAAGCAGGAGTGCGGTAAGTGAATGTAACTTGTGTGCCGTGTCATGTCTCTGTGTATCTTTCATGAAGAATTTACATAATGATGGCCATGTAGCTTTCTATGTAAATACTGTGGAGCCAAGACAAGTCAAGTCGAGTCAGGCAAGCCAGACAGGGGAAGCCAAGTCACATTTCGGAGCACAGTGATGATACTCTAATGGAATTGAAAGCGAATTTGATGTGAGAAGAGTGGAGTCGAGAAGGGTTTGTGATTGAGTAGTCACCCCCAATGAGAATCTCAACAAATAGATCGAGTTTCTCATACTACGACTGCAGTTAAATTAAATTCAAGTGATTCGGGTGGCAGTGTGGTGGCTTTGCTTCAGCAATTTCGCCAAAGTCATCGCCATAGTACAAAACAGATTATCTTTGCTACAGTTTGCATCCATGTCTGCTATGCAGATTAATAATATTCACTTGAAATTTACTTCACTTGTAACGGAAGGCGTGTGGCTCAGGCTCAAATTTCCCTCAATGATCCTGTTCTGTCGCCAAATATATTTACTAACACTAACATTGTAAACGTACAGTCTACAAAGGCAACAAATTATTTTTCCTTTTTGGAAAGCAGCCAACGCCATTTGATGAACACTAAATTTATTGTCACTTATGCTTGCCCATAAATGGTGATACCGAGAGTGCTCCGAGAACTTTCCATGTGCACTTGCCTTTACTGCAATATATATTATATTATATTTGTTTATTTTTTACTCGGCACTTATTGTTGAATGATTTGTTCAAAAGACACATCGCTATCAAATGAGCACGATGTATACCATTGGCCAATTGCAAAATAACGGGAGTTGATGCATGCAACCGACATACTGCTTGGCCTAACAAGCTTCTCTTCAAACTACTGCAATCACAAGTGAAGATGGATTCAATTCGGCTGCATTACATGGAATATGTAAACCACACCATTCTGACAAAGAGCCCACAATATGGTAATGCTTGTCCGACTGCCTGAAAGTAAATAAAACACACCAGAGCTGCATATCACTATAGTGATTTTTTAATGATATTTGCACTCAGGGTTCGATTCCAAAAAGTGCTAATTATTAATTATAATGCATTGTAGAAATGTTTGTATTATACTGCAAACTATGGTAAAGCCAACGTTGACCCAAAAATTCAGATGGTATTTTTTAAATCACATAAGTAGAATTCTCAGTAAACCAAGTGAAAAAGCCATCTGTTTGCTTTGTAATGGCATTAAGTAGGGATTCAATGAATAAATCCTTTGACTGTGCATAATAGCACGTCAAATTAAACAAATGTATTATGTTGTGTATGTATATGGCGTTTCATCTTTCGAATGATTTGAAGTGAAAGGGAAAGCAAATGCAGAATCATGCATTCTATTCTATATTGTGGGCAGCCTTTATGTTTATATTTTCCTGCTGGCAGTCGTGGCAGTCTTGGCAGTGTTTGTGAGTAACGCACATGTGTTGCCAGAGTGCCCTAAAGTCATAAATCTGATTGAATCCACAGTAACTAGGCTTGAGGTATACACAATTTTAGGCGGATTCTGTGATAATGCGAAGGAAAACGCATTTGTACTGATAAAGTAACTGCCAATACACCTTTTGTGTTTAGGTATTACGTATGCAATTGAAGCACTCCTCTTGTTTACAGACAACAGATTGGCGGATTATCTAAGATTACATGTTTGTGGTCATTTCGTTTCATCGTTTGATGTTTCAAGAATCCCAGTTATATCCAGAAATTAGAGTATGCTATTTTGTTCATTCAGATGTATTTTCGAATTGCTATGCGATAATGTGTCTCTAAATGGCTTTCGCACCTTATTCTTTAAAACTTTATGCTTAGAAAATGTATGCTTAGAATAATGTCTGCACTCGTCATGCATTATGCATTTTAGTCGTCGGCGACGCCTACGCTGACAGTCCAATGGAGTTGAGTAGAAAAAATTCGATGATGAGCACGATTACGACAAAGTGACATACCAAAGAGTAGAAGGACGCAAGAAAAATGCATCGATTTTGGTGACATCGTCTGATTGTGAGTATAAAGGGAATTTGACATTTTATAATTATGACAGGAATTTGTGATTATTACGTATATTAATTCACCAAAAGCCTTTTTCCTTCTTCTACATTGTCACCAACGCTCTTGCACATTTTTTAATGAGTGAATACTTGTCATTAAGTTTTTACTACCAATAAGACATTTGCATAGAACGTACGAGGGGGTATCCAAATGTAATGCCAAAATGTCAGTATTTGGAAAACAAACAAATGTTTTGAATCCAAGCTTTATTGCTTTCCAAAGTAGTCTCCTCCGGTTGTATTCACTTGGTCCATTTGGATTCTAATGATAGTATGGTTTCAGAAATTAAGGATTTATCCTGTGCCTTGAACGAGATGTTCAGAGAAACTGAGATGCAAAGGATACTAATTTTCAATTTTCACCTTCATATATAAGTTGAAACTCTGAGGAATTAAGGAAGGATTGGCACTTGTTACCATGGTTACCTATACCTCAGGACTACTCTCAATTCCCAAAGTTTTATGATATAGGGCAAAACAATATGCTACATTTCGAGTATCCATACACTGCGTTTGGTTTACAAAATACATAGATTGGTGTAAGTGCGGATTTAAAATGTGGTTACTAGGGTACTCCAATTTGGTATTCAATCGTTCTTTGAAAATTCAGTACTGTAAGTGATGCTGCAAAGCTACTTCGAACGATGTATTTGGAATACACAGGACAGTTTTTAAAATACACCGCATAGGTGCAAACCGCAGAAAAGAGGTTAATCTTACTACAAAAGTTAATAGTGGAATGGGTTAAGATAAGTTATTTCCACTAACTGAATGTGAACTGTAACTGCACACACATTTTATTCGTTTTCAAAATAGTTTCTACAAATAAATCGTTACATCTGGAACCAAGTTCTTGTAATAAAATAATTTTCGTATTCCCATGAGTGTGCTTTTACTTTCCCACAGTCGATATTGGTAAATGTAGCACGATACTCCTTTTTCTCGTAGTGATAAGCTTTGAGGAGGTAGTCACCATTGCTACTCATATGCAGCTCACAATTAATTTGCGAATATTCTGAAAATAAAGTGAACAAACATTGGCTGCGTTTGGTGGTGCAATTCCTGTATATCTTTATTCTGCGCCATCGTAGCGGAGCACGTAACATTGCCATAGCCTTACCGTTCGCCCAGATTTCATGCTAATACTCACTTAAAAGATTCTTTAGGTAATCTAATCGCTATCACCCTTATGCAATCGCTGCGTGCATTTACATTAACATTTACTTTGCTTAGGTATATACATATTCGTGGCCATGCATTGTGGAAAATCGAGTGGTATGTTAGAGTAAGAAGAGAAAGTGAAGTCATTCTGAATGTATGATGTAAAGGAGAGTTGAGTAGAGTCGAATACGGAGTAGAGGGAACAGTAACAAACAGATCGATCCACATATTGAGGCAAGGACTTGCAACTCAGACTGCTATCTTTCTTGAAAATGAACGAACTGTAGCAACGAAAGACTGTTGAAATTGTTCTAACCATAGAATGCGGGCCTGAAAGGCAGCTCACTTCTCACATAAATTATTACAAGTAAATGCAATAGCATGGTATACAGCGTTCTTGGAAATTCACAGGTCGAAGGTGCAGTTCGCATATGCATTCAGTCGTGTCTTCGGTTTACAATTATATATTGTGAGTGGATATTTATTATTTTAGAATCGTCATATTTGATTGAAGACTGAATTTGGACTTTATCTCAACCATTTCTTGCGTATATGTACATAAGGGTGCGGGTACCAATGCCTACCTTACAGTACCCTACTAAGCTGCCGTACAATATGTTTGTGGGCATTCAGTGGCATTTCAATGTAAGATTGAACATACATATGTATACTTGGTCCACGCGTACTTCACAGTTACCAGTAGCTATTCTACCGAGTTTTCGACGGTTGCTTGTTTGTTTGCTTTTGCTGGTTTGAACAACATTGCAGCCCAAGCCCGGACTTATGGATCATACTTGTCCAAATCGAACCTACCTCAGAGAAACGTAAATAAAAATAGGAGCGACCCGTAAAACCTAAAATATTTTTATTGTTAAAGATTATTTCTATTTGTAGTGTGTTTATGACTGAATGCCAATAAAAATATTTTTTCAACATTTCTTGAATGAATTTTTTATGTATATACTTTTGTTTCTTTAAAAGCCCCAATAGAATAGTTTTGAAAGGTTTATTTATTTTTAGTTTTGGTTGTATACATGCATATCGGTTTATTACGTCCAGTGTTGATTGCCCGGTACACCCAGTGTCTTACAAAGGTGCACAAAAAGTTTTATCATCATCTAGTTAGGGACTGCCCATATGTGAGGTCTGTAGTTTGGAAAACTGCAGACCATAGCGGGGTTTGTCTGCGCAGACGTCATAAGTGGACAGTCCCATAGCAGAGTTACAGAAAGCAATGAGCAAAGTACGAAGGAACCTATTACATATATTGTGTTGCCTACGAATTCTCAGTATATTCGTCCAAGGATCTGTCGTGGCTTTTGGATTGCGGGACTTTTAGTACACTGCGAGGCATTTCCGATAGTATAGCATTATTCGGAGCAATAGTGAAGTGTTGGATGTTGGTGTTAGTGTTGAGTTGGTTCGCTACATTTGGCAGAGTGAGCTCTAAGCTGTGCTCTCTCTTTAAAATACACGTTCACGTCAAAGTAAAGCAAAGTGTTGTATTGTGTTGCTTGGAATTGTAACCGTTCGTGATATGGATACGGAGTGAATTTTAGGAGTTCGAGCTCCCGCTGCCCTAACTCAATTCTTAGCTTGGATTGAAATCCTGGTTTGCTTCTTCAATGCTCCGGTCCGTTCTTGTCTCATCTCCTTGCTCTCTCTGCTACTCTCACCGAAACCAAAGACCCGACCAAAGCAAAGCAAGTCCACATTTCAAAGAGCATAACAAGAACAACAGTAAGTCACACTATTATTTCGTAACCGTCAGTCGTCCCAGTTCATTACTATATGCTCCAACAGTTATATTAAAGAGGTCGAGATAAGGATAGAAAGCTTTCCTCCAACCTTTCACGATGCATTCCTTTCCACAGATCTGACTTACTTCAGCTTTTTCATGTCACACTGGTTAGACAGTAAAGTTTACATTACAATGGAATTTGAACTTATTGTATCTACTTGTAATGACCATCAATGGATGTAATTCGTGAATGCACTAAACTAGTTTTCCGCAAACCCGGGATCATAACGGAATTTACTGGGAAAATTTACCCATAACTTCCCCCCTTATAGTAGAAGTCTTTGCACCACGCACGACCTTAGCATTACTAAACAGGCAGCATTTTGATATTACTACACAGTGTTGTGAGCACCTAAGCATCAATGCTTTTGATTATTAGATACACCAAATTTGAGTGAGTCCATGCAGAGGAATCTGGATGCGTGCAAGTATACACATTTACGTCAGTATCACTGTGCATTTACATACTTGCAATTTCTAAACTTTTCCTTTTATTTACATAACATATTTTAAGCCATAGCTTGCTTTTGCTTCCATTGTAGACAATTAAAGGTGAAAGCCAAACTGCCGCAGGGGTTTTCGTGCAGTTTGTTCTGCCATTCCATCATATATAATTAGACCACAACATTTAAGAATGACTACAAACGTTGAAAATACTAACATTTTTCGGAAGGTTTTCGAATTTTAAATCAATTTAGTGCGCTGGTCAAATTTCAAGGAAATTACAGAGCCTACGATATTACACTGGACAGATGTAATAACATATTCAATGTGTTTTGTGCTGCATGTGTTTTACTACCTCTACTATTTACAACAATTCACACTGTTCAATAGTAGCAAACGGCAATGAAAATATTCCGTTTGCTCTTAAGCAAACTGAGACAGGAGTGTGCCATATTTTACAATCGAAATGTTGTACATAGAAACTGTCGTAACGATGCTGCGGATAACGTTTTTGTGCTAACGAACACCCCACGCTTGATGTTGCTGAGAGAAGCCTAGAGGTACATATTATGCCTTAATTGATGATATTTGCATCCCTCAATTGTTTTCAGCAAATTATGACGGGAAATACATTTTTTGTACAAGTTTAGGTAACAACTACTCCCAGCAGTCTTAAGCTGTCAATATTAAATATAAGTACACGGGTTATTAAGTAAGTACATAGTTATTGATTCCGTGTATGTTTCCCTAACAAAGGTGAGAATGAGGAAAATTGGAAGGAATAAGTGGTAAGTAGGAACGGCACTGGATGCATGGACGAGACAGATGTAGAGGAGCGAGGTTTAATGACGATTTCTGCTGCAATTTAGAATTGCCGGTGAATGGTATGGTGGTAGTGGAAGCACTTTGTGGGCAGGCTCCTCACGATGCCATTAAATTACATTGTAATAGACTTTGGCTTTGCAGCTTTCCCTATTCAATTCACCGCTCAGTCTCTCACAATTAATTCCAATCACAATTCTGATTAGTATGTAACTAACTCACAGTCAGTCAACCTCCGTTGCCCATCCCTCTCGGTTGTTCTCAACATCAGAATTACAACACATCTCTTCTTCGACAATGTCTGTTCCCCTCATTTCTCCTTGGCCATTAATTCCTACCTATTTAATCGTGGGTGATCATCTAAATGACGATATACGCTTCTGTCGGGCAATCGGATGTTTCGATCTTCGTGCCGATGAATGCATGCGTACATCCGCCTTGTATTACTCACCCTCGATATTCTTTATGTGCGCCAAATACAAACGTTGCAACATATTTCATTTTGAAATAAATTTTTTTAGACCTTCTTTGTGCTAAAGAATTGAAAAATCTCTATTTCAATCAATTATGTACTCAAGGGGGAATATTCAGTTTGTTAAATCACTACTCTATACGAAAGATATCTTTGTACGAATGCATATATTGGGGTTGATTTTAAACCTTGCTAAAAATGTTTTGACGCAAAAACGTGGTTAATTTTTCGTTGAAAATATAATCACAAGCATTTTGGTTTAGTAAACGGTGTGAGCTCAATTTTAGGAATTCTAACCTAAAAGCCGAGTATGTTCACACTCACAAATGTTTACAGACAATTAAGTGGTACCCATTATAGATTATATGTTGAGGGTTCAATATAAATGCTAGTCTTTATAACTGAAAATTTAATATAAGTTGACACTGGGATATTAGATAAAAGACGGTGAATTAATTCTAAACTTTTTGCATTTCAATATTCACCCATCACAGACTTGAGGAATTAAATATGCTGCCTATAAACTTTCGTATGGTACTACTAATCAACATATTTATCCTACACTTATCATAAATTTTATGGAGGATATCAAACAAAAATGTTGGGATGCCAACTGAGTAGGTTCTAGGCTTGCTACACCGTTACAGTTTAACAGCCCACAATTTTCTGAGTAAGAATATTATTACAACTTTCATGCAAATCAGTGAAAATTGATTTTATGACTTGATGCGAAATTTCAATCGAAAATTTTGGTTAAAAATTTCGAAAAAGTCATGAAATAAAGTTTCACCGATTTGTAAGAAACGTTGTATGTAGCTAATTAATAGATACTGAATTCGATACGAAGTTGCTTTTTCTGTTAAACGTTTTTGCTCCCTGTACCCTTTCAAGTTTCATAAACTGTCAATACATTAATAGAATCAGTGTACCCTTATCTGCTATTTAAATTTGACGAAAACAAATGCAAAAGAGCTGTGAAACTCTCATTCAAAAGACGTATATCATCTACAGTAATATGTAAAGTTGTAAAGGTGCATTAAGCGAAACGCTTTGTAAACGAATTAAAAGGGTTAATTGATTACATGGAATTTCATCACGCTGCTAACCTCATCACAGCGCAATCTGAACCGCGAGCAGAAAATAGAACATATTAACCACGGTGTGAGCTGGATTTTCATCCCACGCATCATTTTCGCCTGTGCATGGCATGTTTAAAGTATGGAAGGAGACCACTTGTATCCAGTAACTACTCATGCAATAATATTTAGTGATTACATGGAATTTCTTCACCGTGGTGCTCTCAGCACCGCAAAGTCGTTTTTGATCTGCGTAGAAATATTCATCATTTTATTGCATTAACATTTTGCATATAAAAGACAGCCACTGCACAATAATGTAATTACAATCTTCAAATAAATGTTAAAATTTTAGGACAACTCTGGTCGCGGTTGAAATATGTGCTATGATGAGGTTCTACTCATTTCCTCTTTTAGACGTCGTATGTTGTCACAAGTGTCGTCCTTCACAGACACTTCTTTCCTCTTTAGTGCCTCAGCGTCGTTTTGCTCAAGATTACTCCAGAGAGCAGAGGAGCAAGTAAAAATAATGTCAGAACTTAAAGGAGAGCAATGGAACGGGGGAGCAAATTTGTGCATTAGGAATAGATAGAATGTGGGCATTTTGATGTTGATGTGTGTGGGATGGCTAGCCTCCAGAGTGCACTTACACCCTTCTAGTCAATTTCATTGGATGCAACATTATCTAATATTTTCGCTACGAAAATCAATGGAAACCGTTCGTCTGGGAAAAGTCAAGATGTGTAACTATTATACAAATTTTTATTAATGCAATCACATTGAACCAATTTAGCCGACCTAATGAAAGATTAGGTTAGCACACACTTAACTAATCTTATGGAAATTCTGGAAGACAAAATGTTGAATCGAGTTTCTGCGAAAATTAAATGATATTCCTACAAAAAACTATTATCAATACTGTCATTCAGGCTGCATACGGATGGATATCTTATAGATTCATGTCAATGCTATTTTAGCACACTTTTACTACGTAAGATTAAATGTCACAATGCAAAGTACAATGACAGAATTGGATAGGAATAATCGATTTTTATTAGAATCGAGACTTAAATATGCGCAGCTTGGAATTGCCTACACGAAGCTGAGGGTATATTCTTCTATAAATTAAGGTTGAGAAACTAGTTCAGAGATATATGAAATGAATGAAAGATGTTACCCATTTTGTACTACATATATGCTATATGCCTATTTCCAACGAAGTATTTTCTATTTAAAATGCAAAGGCAATCCCATGACAATTTTTGGCCACAAACAGTGAAATTAGCTAAGTTTATCTTGGCTGTTGTCCACCCTATCCTCTCAAGTCCTTACTCAATTTTAGTCCTACTTGTGGTGTATTTAAGTAAACCATTGCAACAAAAACGATATAACAAAGTGTTGTGTTTATGGATGCTGTATTTATGTGTAGGGGTGCAGTAGTATTTAAATAAGTACAAAACTTGGTAGAGTACCACAATTCGCAATCCATTCTTGAGCTATGTAAAATATTGCTAAAACTACGTATTAAAACAATACTGACATGGGGACATTTAGGTGCCAATCCGATTTTTGAATTTTAAACTATATAGGCGTGTAGTGGGTCCCCACAATAGTTCATCCCCAACGGCGTTCGCACCCAAAATTCGCCAAATATCTTAGCATTACTTTATTGACTTCATCACACTTATCCTTTGATAAGGTGTCCGTGAAATAATTCTTTATTGTTGGTGTAGTTTTAGGAGTCGTTTTGAAGCAATTTGACGTATGTCTGTTCCGGTTACAGAGATAAACGTGAAGACTGCATGACAAAATTTAGTTTATGGCCTTCTGAATGTTGCCCAAACGTCCGACCTTTTCCCCTTTTCACCATTTACCTTTAACTCAATCTTTTAGGTTTTTTCTTAGTAATTTTTCAATTTCGAATTTATTCAAACAATGCGCCTTGGCTTCTTGGGAGTTACTATCAACAATATTTTTTAGGCTAACTCGGCGCCGAGATTATTAGTGTCTACGGATTTTTTTCATTTTCTCTTCCACTGTCCATTGTTTAGTTTTGTTAGGTTTCACGGTAAAAACTTACGTACATACATAACCTATACGTGTTTTTGTTGTTGTAGATGTTGCAATTTCCACAATATTGAATTTCGGTATGATGAAATGTGCTGAATTTGTACACTACCTCCATACACACAACATACATAGTACATAGCACTCAGCTCGGAGCGGAGTCTGTAGTACTGCAGTTATATCTGTAGTCTGCTGTAGTCTATTAGCCGCTACTGCAAAACATTATTGGGCATACGCGTTGGTATGACACGTGACATATTTGATGTGCACAGTGTATGCGGGAATTTTTTATCTTGGAGTATATTGTTTGCGTGTGTTCATCAATTTGCGTGGGTTACCTGGGCGCTAATGTGCGCCCACGCCCACAGCTTTGACCGCCCATGCCCACTCCAGTTTTTCCTGCCCATGCCCATAGCACTATTTTAAAATATGCGCCCGACCCGACGCATGCCCGTATGGGCAGCCAACTCTCTGGTCTACGTGTGCAATTATTTGTATTTGTAAGTGATATCTCTTTTGCTGTAATGAAACGCAGCCTGCCCGTGCATCGATAAATGCACTGCAAAAGGAAGTTGTGTTACATACCGTAAAAACCGGATTTAATCCCCTGGGGTATTATTGTTTCGTGAACAAATTTTGATAAAAATGACTGTAATAAGCCCCCTGGCAGGGGAATAATACGACCATGTAGAATTATTTTTTAAGCTGAAACCGATTTTAAATGGAGGCGGAATTGGAAAGGATATATTCTCAACTTTTTTCTAATGAATAATGCGACAACTACGGTGATCTCTCCACTACTTTGCTTTATTAATGTTTTATTATACATGTTATTCTAAGCCGTAGTAAGGTAACTTATTAAACTTAATGCTACATTTTCCCATTTTTAAAATCAAATATCACCACCATAGCAAAACCAACGCTGTTATATGGATGTCAGAGATCGACAAAGAAGACTTCATAGAGGAGAACATAGCTAGAGGACGATAACGAAATAAAGGCGAAGAAGCAATTCTCAGTTCAGTTATCCATTCTTTCGAACTCTTCGCTCTTAATTAACCAAACAAAATATCTAACAGTTTCGCCAAGCAAGAGCTAACGATCAAAACGGCCATATTATTTCCTTTCCAACCCTCCGTTCTCCAAACCTCTCTCTATATTTATTATTGGCATTGTTTGTAAGTAGTAAACAGTTCTCCGAACGAAACTAAATGAAAAGTGGAATCATGAATTATTAAGAATTGAAAGGGAAATTAGACAGAAAAGGTTTTCCGGAAAAACTTTGAGACGTTTGGGTTTCTTTTCGGACCTGCTTTGTGCCGAATTTTCGAAATGAAAACCACTAGATTTCCTTCGTCTCATTTCGTTCCGAGCACTGATAGCAAACACAGAGTAGAATTCGTTTCCCCGTGACTCCATCGAGCTCGCTTCTCCGCCTCTCTTCATCCACTTTCTCTGTTCCATTATGTATTGCGAAAACATTTCCGCAATAAAGGCCCAATTGCCGTGAATTAAATTACTGTCAGGACCCATAAATGACGTTTTATCGAGTGTTTCAATTTGCAGAGGATTTTAGATGATTTGCCAGAGTTAATGTGGGGCAAGCGTGCAAGTTAAAATTTGGCGTCCATTCGACTTAATCAATTGAGTTGAGTTGTTATGTTATGATGATGAAATCGGTGGGAATGGAAACGGAATGGAGGACAGAGAAAGTAAGCAGCTAGATAAATACAACAAGAAAATTTGGGTACAAGCCAAAACCAGAATTACGAATGGGAGATAACTGGTTAAGTATGTGGGACAAGTATTGATGGTGGTGGAAAAGCCTTGTTCATTGTGAGCGTATACGCATATCTATCTCTCTCTCTCTCTCTCTCTCTGTATAACTACTATACATGTGCGTACTATAAGCATGATGGCTTGGATTTATCAATGAGAGAGGGAGACCGCAGAGTAGCAGAATCAGAAATGAATAGTGACAGAATTAGAACTGCGCCGAAAGGTTCAATTAGTTTGACTGCACTGCTAAACACGTTAATTATCAAAGAGGAAATATTAATTAGACTAACGATACAAATATAATTAATTTTACTAACCGTAGAAATGGGAAGTGAGAAAACTCCGGAATTCTCAGCCGTTTCACTTAGGCTTCCTAATATTTACTGAAGATGGTAATTTAAGGGGCAATCATGAGTATACATATCAAAGTATACGTGTCTAGGTGTGTGTATCAATTAAATTACTTTCTCATATTTGCTAGAGATGTCAACACGTAAAAACCTAATCTAATCGCACTGTTTAGCACATTAGTTAAAAATTATGAATTCGGGGAAACATTTTATTGGAAAGCAATGAAAAAATGGAAGTGCAATTTTGTGATGTTTAAGATATTTGATTTCTGAGGCACGGCACCAACTCTTAACCCAGGCCTTTTCACCTCTGGTTGATTTGTATTATCTTTGTACACATTGCGTTTCCTTTGCTGCACACTAGTTTTAAGCCGGTTATGACTATTTATCATGTGTTGATGGTGTACACCGTACAGGACACTTAAAATTAAATTTAAAGCAATTTGCGAGTATTAGTGGTGTACGATCCAGAAACAAAGTCAGGGGTGTGTTCACATTTTTCAGTTGGAGAAAATGTACCTAGAACTAGGGGTTGTCATGGGACGGAACGGGATAGAGTTGTCCCGTCCCAATTGTATCGGGATTATCTCGACAAAATGTTTACTTGTATAATGTGCAAAAAGCATATTTGTTTCCCTAAAGTAAAACAATACATACAAAACAGTATTCCATTTAATTAAAATCAGGATATTAGTACGTTAACACATGCTATATAGATAATGGGTGATATGAATAAATATAAGTAAAAGCTATTTTCAAGCATTTGCTTGAATCCGTATGAATTATGGCCTAGCAACTGCTTCTAATTTGTAGCAAAAGCTTGAAATAGTAGTAGTAGTAAATTTTATTTGATGTGGCCAACAGCCTCCACAAGTTGGGAATTATTTCATCATTACAGAGACAATTGATAATAGATACGAGATTGAAATATTGGGTTGTTGCAATTTGGCAGCCTAGGTAGAATACAATTTCACTGATAAATAGTTTGTAAGATTACGATTATTAAATCACATGAAACTCACTTACCGTGCTGATTTTCATCTCCGTCAAGTGGTTTTTAGGCCGCTCGGAAGCACACAAAGCTGCACGCGTTCGATCATTGTAACAATGACTGTGATTTGTTGACAATTTTATTTTTTAAACTAAAAGTGATAATCGTAAAATTACTCATTAAGAATTAGACACCAATGTAAGGTTCTTATTTTTATGGTGGTGATCCAAAATTAGGACTTCATATAAATGTCTTCTCGGGCTTTCATAATGCGGACAGATAAACGACACATGGTAAAAGTATTCTAGATGTGTTGCAGAAATCACAGTTGGTTGATACTTGGGACTTGAATAGCCTATAACAAAAGTGGGATATACCCAATATAAGATGTAACAGGAATTGCTTTACAGAAAAAGCTTAAAATACGTCAAGCACCTATGACAGGTGCTTCAGCTATTGCTAATTTCAATTTTTTATGAATTCTCGCTTGTGCAAAACAAAAATTGATGCTTTCGTGCCAATTTTAAATATTTTTATGAGTATTTTAACTCCAATGGCTGCATTGTTTTATTCTTTACAAGAAATGTTCGTTGCGTTCTAGACGGAGAATCCAACCTGTTACTTGGCAACTTCGAGACAGTGTACGGTTGGAACTCAAGCAATTTAACGAGACCTCCTGATTTCCCTTCCCCAGGGAAAGTACGTGGGACTGTTCATTTATGACAATTCATAAATATATAAATTGTAAAAAGAAATAACAGAATAGTTTCACATGTACAAGTACAATGCAGTTTTGCAGGAAATCATAGAATATACAGACACCGTTACCGTAGCACCGCATTGTACCTGTGTAAGTCATTAACCGTATGTTTTCCAGTATTTTGTATTTTTACCAGTTTGACACGACTGAAATTATGTGCAACGTAAAACTTAAAATTTAAAAAGCCCCCAAAATTTCATAAATCAAGAGGTCTGTTTTTAAATTGTTCGATTACCGTCCAGCGTCAGCGTTATCCAGCACCGCCGTTGCATGGATACACAGTCTGTTCCACCGTCTATTTGTGTTCCTGCACCGACTCCAATTGTATCAGCTCGCTCCCAGCTCTTGGGCATTTATTTCTATGCTTTTTGTGTATTCTCATGATGAATACTTTCATTACGTCATCATTTAGTTTATTTTTATTTTGATGATTTAAAGTGACAAGGGGAGAGA